>PVHY01000777.1:0-195311 GCA_004024945.1 Uropsilus gracilis | reverse complement strand
AAAAAAAAAAAAAAAAAAAAAAAAAAAAAAAAAAAAAAAAAAAAAAAAAAAAAAAAACCTGGAAATAAACCTAACAAAACACATGAAAGAACTATACAAAGAAAACTTTAAAATGCTGCTGAAAGAGATAGAAGACTTAAGGAAATGGAAAGACATTCCCTACTCATGGATTGGAAGAATCAACATCATCAAAATGGCCATCCTACCAAAAGCAACCTAAAGATTCAATGCAATTCCTATAAAAATCCCAGAAAAATCCTTTAAAGAGATAGAACAAAAATTAATGAAATTTGTATGGAATAACAAAAGACCTCAACTATCAAAAAGCCTCCTGACTAAAAAAAGAGAAAATGGAGGTATTACTATCCCAGACTTCAAATTATACTACAAAGCCATAGTAATTAAAACAGCTTGGTACAAAAACAGACAATCAGACCAATGGAACAAAATTGAGTGCCCTTAAATAAAAATAAAAAATATAGATAAATATATAAAATATATATAATATATAAAATATAAATAATATATAAAATATAAAAAATAAAAAATATATATTTTATATTTATTTAAGGGCACTCAATTTTGTTCCATTGGTCTGATTGTCTGTTTTTGTACCAAGCTGTTTTATATATATATATATATATATATATATATATAGTCATCTAATATTTGACAAAGGAGAAAAAACTTACACTAGAACAAGGACAGCCTCTTCAATAAATAGTGCTAGGAAAACTGGGCCAAGACATTCACAAAAATGAACCAAGAAACATCCTTAACACCTTGTACAAAACACTAATGCAAAATGGATAAAAGACTTGGATGTAAGACCAGAAACCATAATATACATAGATAAAAACCTGAGCAAAACCCTCCATAAGCTACAATTCAGAAATTCATTTCTGGACACATCTATAGCAAGTAAAAAAAAAAATGAAGGAAAACATAAACAGATGGGACTACATACATCAAACTAAAAAGCTTCTGTACAGCAAAAGAGACAACAAAGAAAAAAAAAGAAACCCAACTGAGTGGGGAAAAAAATTTTGCCCTCCATATGAGTGATAAGGGTCTGATAACAAAAATACACAAAGAACTCACACAACTTAACAAAAAACAAAGAAAAAAATCCAGTTAAAAAAAATGGGGAGAAGAACTAAAAAGACACTTCTCCAAAGAGGAAATACAAATGGCCAACAGGCACATGGAAAAATGCTCAATGTCACTAGCAATCAGGGAAATACAATTCAAAACCACAATGATACCACCTTCCACCAGTGAGAATGACCCACATCCAAAAAATAGTCAACAACAAGTGCTGACATGGTTGTGGAGAGAAAGGAATACTCTTACACTGCTGGTGGAAATGTAAACTGGTTCAGCCACTATGGAAAGCTGTGTGGAGGACCCTCAAACTAATGAAAATGGAACTACCATTTGACCCAGCAATTGCTCTTCTGGGAATCTACACAAAGGAGACCTCAATGCTTGTACAAAGGGATACCTGAGCCTGGATGTTTACTGCAGCACTATTTATAAGGGCAAGGACATTGAAATAACCCTAATGCCCCAAGACAGATGACTGTATGAAAAAGTTATGGTATATACACACAATGGAATATTATGCATCAATTAAAAATTACAAATTTGACAATTTTATGGTAGCATGGATGTACCTAGAAGAAATCATATTGGCAGAAATAAGTCAGAAGGAAAAAGACAGAAATCAAATGGTTTCACTAATTTATGGACAATCAAATGAAAGTACACAACCCAGGGGAGGGGAGAACAACTGGAGCAGCCAGGGAGGGGAGGTGGTGGATGATCCCCGGGGATTACAATGGTGTGAAATATATATTTTGAATAAATAAATAAATAAAACTAAATCAACAAAATTGAAGAATGGAGCAGGAGAAGGGGAAGGGGGGAAAGCAAGAGTGTGAGGAGCACTAAAGACTAAGATGCTTTGGTTCACTGGTGATAAGGTGGTAGGAGAACATCCCAGGGTAGAAAACAATGTAAAATAAAACAAATAAAAGTAAAAATAATAAAAATACATAAATAAAAGAAGGTTTGGGAATATTTGGAGAAGTCTTAACATGGACTGAAAATTAGATGCTGTTAGGGAATTGTTTCTAATTTTCTTAGGTGTGATATTTACATTGTGGTTGTGTAGGGGAAACTCCATATTAGAAAATAAATACATGGTGGAGTACTTAGGGGTGAAATATCATGACATTTATAACTCACTTTTAAAAGGTTTCATAAGTGTGGTGTGTGTGTGTGTGTGTATGAGATGCACATGCATAAAGATGAAGAAAAAGTGCCAACTAATGTTGAATCTAGGTATCTAGGTACTAGACCTAAAAGTATTTCTTTTTTTTTTCAACTTTTCTAAATATTAAATTTCCATAATAAAAAATTGCTTGGGGAGGAGGCTACAGAGAGCTGAATGAAGAGCTTAGAATGACAAGTAGCTACGGAGAAGAGTCTAAAAAATAACCTAAGCGATTCCTCAATCTCTGTACTATCCCATATTGATGCCTCCTTGGTGTTACAAACTGGTTGTTAAATTTGCAGATACCTTTTAAACTAATTTTCTCTACAACTTACCACAATGGTCTAACCAGACAGCACCAAGAGGTCCCAAATTTCCCTTATAAATAAACTTAACATGCGTTCTACCTGCTAACATACACCTCTCTCTGCAAATCTCAGTCTCTCTCCCCCTCGCCTCCCTCTTCCTTTCCTCCCTTCCCCCTCACCCCCTTTCTGCTTTCCCCTCTCTGCCTCTCGCAGCCACTTTCAAAACCTCCATGCAACCACTTTACCATGTCCATATTCCCAACTTCTAATGCAAAAGCTAAATTGAAAGCTGAGTGGACCTGGCAACCCACAAAGCCCCCTGAACCCCCTTCCCCCACCCCCAGAGCAGGAACAGGACATTGTAAAATGCCTAGCTTCCGTTTGAGGTTCACTGCCCAGCTGTCTCACACTGCCGAGCTTCTCAGGTGGCTGGGGTGCTTTGAAGGTTTACTTTCAATTAAAAAAAAAATAAGAAAGAAGCCAAATCAGCAGCTGTCAGGGCTACAAGGAAGATTTATTCAGGGTGGTCAAAGGGGAGCGTGACCAGCAGTCAAGGCCTGAAGGTAGACAGGAAGGAAATTCAAGCTGGGAGAGAAATTCCTCCTGGCAAGGTCAGCCTGGCACAGGCGGGCTGGTCTTCCTGGGAAAGAATCCTACTGCTGATCACAAGGGAAAACGGGGCCTGCTTGGCAGACACTTGGAGGGTAGGTTTGGGGAGGGGGAGTACCAGAGGCAGGAAAATGGGTAAGCCTTGAAAACAGGGTTTTTTAATCAGATGAAACCCGGCCTGCGTGATGAAAACATGACTGCTTTTAAAATGGCTCCGTGATTCAAAGCTGATGTTTTCCATCTTAAAATGAGATAAGAGGTGAAGAGGCCAGGTCCTTGGGCAGGTTTGGGGTGTAGAGCCTCCCTTGAAGTGCAGTCATGTGTGGAGAGTCGCGCAGACGTACTGCGTGCTGCCATCCCCCTTCGCTCCTGACTCCATTTTTCACTAAGACATTTGACAATCTATTGTGAAACTAATACGTGCTTTTCAGAAGAATGATCCGAGGCCCGCACCCACCCAATACCCAAGAAACTTCTAGAGGTAAAGAGTTAAGGGACAAGCGGGAGTTAGGAAAATTCTCCTCAGTTCCTCTCCCTGTGTGTACACCCCCTCTCTTTCCCAACCAATCTTGGACACAGCTGGAATAGATGCTCCCGAGTGGTCCCCCCACCCTGTCTCTTTGCTCCGGAGGGGTCACATCTGCGCACATGGCAACAGGGTAACAAGGCATCTATGGAAGTTGTTGGCTATGGTAGTGATGTTGCCCAAACATCCTGCCTGTGTGCCTGTGACTGCTTTATAGTTAGTTATTTCTGCATCTGTCTCTGTAAGTAAATGTGCACATCTATACACATGCAAATCACAACTTTATGTCCTATATATATATATACACACCTTTATATATAGATATATATAGATATAGGTGTATATAGATATATAGATATATACAACAATATATATCTATACCTATATATATACCTATACCTATATATATCTATACCTATATATATATACCTATATATATAGATATATATATAGGTGTATATATATATATATACCTTTATATATATATAGGTATACCTTTGTGTGTATATATATAAAATAATACATTTCCAGGAAAGAAAAAGATATTTAATTCTAAAAATGTGTGACTCACGTTTCTCTGATTTCCAGACATGACCTTTTGTGTGCCTGTCCTGTCATTTTGTGTCTCCAAAGAGTTGCCCTCCATATGCCCAGGAGCCAGCCTGCCAGCCGCACTTGGCAGGAGGCAGTCACCACTCTTCCTGTCTTCCCGTAGCTTCATTTGCTCTTGTGACCTACACATGAAGCCTTGGGGTGGGAGTAAGTAAGTGCTGAGTGCTATCAGGGAAACCCCATGGGCTCTGAAAGGGCTTCAGACAGATGATGCACTGCCCCAGGTGAACCCAATATGCCAGGGCCTTCTCTCAATGATGCTGTATTCCTTGCAGGATGGAGAATGGCTTCCTTCTTAGCTATGTCACATCTTAACACCCAGTCACCAAGGTACTCAATGCAAAGAAAATCACAAAGTCTCTCAGAAAATATTTTGTCAACTTAGGGGTCCCCTTGCTGGAAGGAATACGTGTGTAGGAGTTCTCTCAGCTCTCATCCTCATTTCTCTCTCCAAAGGAACCCATGTGTAATCAGGAAGATAAATAGACACTGTTATTCACCATTTTCTTTTTCTTCTTTCTTCTCACATTTTCTTCCCTAAGTTTCTTTTTCTCCATTTGAAAAACAAAACCTCAGACTCTTCTAATAAATGAAACATATTAATTGATAGGGATGCAATGGAAATGGGATGGTATTATCTGTACCAAGAAAATCTGAGACTCTCCTTAGTAGGTCAAGTTATATATAAATTTAAAAAGTTTATTACCATTACCGATACCTAACTTTACAATAAAAAGGAAAGCTGAGGCTTTCAGAAATAGATTTATCTTGTGAGTCATAAATAATGCTCACATTATGAAACAAAGTTATTCCTGAAGAGTTTGTGATAGAGCAATTTTTGCCAAAATGCACATTAACATCTGCTTCAATATTGAAGACTTTTGGAAGCATCCTTGTTAAATAATATGGATATTTTTGGCAAGATAAAAATTTTAATGAAGCTACAGTCACAACACCAAGTATAATATGAAATTATTATTATTATGTAGATTATTTCATCTAAAAAAAAACTTTCCCCTTTTAAGTCCAGAGCGTGAAATTACAAAAAAAAAGCTATTTGAGGTGAGCATGAAAACTGAACTGCAATACCAAATCTAGCCAATAGGTGGTGACTTCTTAAGTAAAAAATATATCTTAGTGTTCTGTTTTACAGATTAAGCAAATTATGATTGGAAACACTAATCTGAAAACATTAGAAATGTATTTATACATTCAATAGGCATTTAATTGCTGTCTCCTATTATGCTAACTATTATGTAAGAGCAACTTAAAAAACAGGACAAATTCCCTGAACTCCCATTAGAAAGCCACAAATCAGACATTTTAAAGGGAATACATTGTCATGCTCAAAATCATTTAGTAAGTTTTTACTAAATGCTCACTATTACATCAAATGTTTTGCATGTAACATATTTCAATCTTTTTTGCTTAATACTTAACTATTATTATACACACTTTATGACATCTAACAATATAAAGTGGAGAGTTAGTGCTCAAAATTAAAGTTTGTGTGTTTTTAATATATTATTTGTTTGTCATTGATTGTATGTAAAATGCAATCGATTTTTGTATGCTGTAATCTACCACCTTGCTGTATTTATTGTACCTAGCAGCTTTTAGGTGAAATCTTTAGGTTTTCCTGTATGTAATATATCAAATGCAAATAGTGAAAACATTTGTTCTTGATCTTAGAGGGAAAACTTTCCATTTTTCACCATTCAATGTTAAAGGTTGTTGATTTTTAAGATATGGTCATTATTAACTGAGGTATGTTCCTTCTATTCTCCCTTTGTTCATAGGTTTTAACATTAAAAAGTACTGGATCTTGTCAAATGCTCTCTCTACATCTATTTATATTATTGTACAATATTTTTTGTTGATATATTATACACTGACTATATACTGTATTTTGTATTGGCTGATTTACATATATTAAACCACATTTTCATACTTAAAAAAATTCTGTTTTAATGAAGATTATCTGAAATTAGATCGTGAGCTTACATTTCTCCCTGTAATTTTTGGACATCTTGTGATTTTGCTCTTCCAATGATGGGCAGCTAAATGAAATAAATGAGTAGTAAAAAGAATAAATAAATAGAAGTAAAATGCCAATAAAAGAATAGTTTAGAAGAGATGGGTATGAGTTTGTGTATATATAAGATAAGAAGAGAAATATGTTCTCCTTTACAGTACATTTAGGGGAAGAATGATTTTTTAAAATTTGAGTATCCTGAAATGCAACTGCAATAATTTTTGCAGTAATATTTTTTGCAATAATCTTTTGTATAGCAATAATTCACACTATTTTTACAAAACAAAGATTAGCAAATGACACTGATAAAACAAGAACAGAAAAAACTTTCAGACTTTCCTTACAGTCACAAGGGACTTTTAGGAATTTCTGGAGAAGGGATTCCTGAGTGTGTGTGTGTTGATGTGTCTGTGTAAATGTGGGACAGGTATGCATGTGTATATATGGACTGAAATGGTTTGTGAGTGTGATTATATGAGTGTGGGTGGATGCAGTGACATTATAAGAAGGTGGAGTGTGTGTGTGTGTGTGTGTGTGTAAACATGTGCGCATATGTCCCCAAATGCAAGCAACTCTGCGCAGTCTTACTTTCTAGTAGGAGGAAAGAAGTCATTGTTTTGTTTTATTTGTATAGAGTCATGTAGCATTAACTGATTTTGAGTTTAATTCAATATAAAATATTGACAAGTGAGGAGGCTGTTATCAGATTTCTTTCAATTGTAACACAAAACAGTAGTACCCATTTATTTATACCCATTTATTCAGCAGTTGCTTGCAGAATAATGAAGAAACTATGTGGAATTACTGCCATCTAGTGGACGTAATAAAGGCTAGTTGGGGAAGTGAGAAAAGAATCCTGAATTTTTATTTTGTTTTGGATTTGTATTGTTTTGTTTTGATTTGATTTGGGTTTTATTTGGTTCACTCACTTAAAGTCACCACATTCTAAAATCTCTACCTCACTAACTCTCTGTGTGGAAGAAGCAGAGTTAAGTGTTGAGAGGCAGTACAGAATGGAGCTTCCACATCTGGACTCTTTAGTTTCACACTCTGAATCAAATTCTAGCTTCATTACCTGCTGATTACACCACCTGGAGAATATCCTTTGTATCTTTATTCTTAATTTTCTCATATGTGAAGAAAACTAACAATGGTACCTGTTTGCACAGGTACTTTAAGAAATAAGGACTCCTTCCTGGCAAAGAGAAATCACCACATTTAAGTTTCTATATTATTCATGCAAATCCTATTCTAGCCTTCTACATTCACAACCATGCTCATGTTACTACAGGGGAACAGCAACACAGCCTTGCCCTGGGCATCTGGGGATTCACAGTGACACCAGGGCAGGGCAGCTATACAGCAGGATAGCTCTAGACTGCTATCTCTTGCATCGCTACAAGCATCACTATAAAAGAAATAATTCCTCATACTTTGATACTCTACCACAGCACACCTTTACACACATGTTCCTGTTGATTTCAAGTCAGGTGATACATAACACCTTAAAGATAGGGACTCTGTCTCACCTGACCCCAGCACCTGCTATACACTATGGGGCTATGATTTCAACACAGCATACGCTGTCCTTGGGGCAGAAAATAGTGTGCAGCAGCAAGGCCTTCAGACTCTAGCTCCTCCTGGTCCTTGGAAATTCCTAGAGAATAAGGCATTCTGAGGAGCCAGTCTTGGTGTTTGTAATGCAAACATCCTGTTTGTGGCACCAACTGTAGCACCAGCATCAGACTCCTGCTTGGTTTCTTTTTGGTTCTAGCAATTACACAAACACCCCAGGCAGGACAGGGCAGGGTCAGAAACAAGGAGGTTGGGAGGCAGGTGAACCTCCAAGCCCCCCAGGAATCTTCACACTCTTTCTCTGGCCTCTTTGCCTTGCTCTCTCTCACACTCTCATATGTTCTCCTCCTAGAGTGACACCGCCCTTTTATGACCTCCTCCCAAGCCCAAGTGAGCCCATTCACACATGTGCACACCCACTGGATCAGATGTGTACAATCATAGAAAGGGTGTAAATCCACAGGTGTTGGTCATGGAGGTAATGGGGGGAAAAGCCTGACCAACTCTTTACCCTAGAGTGCCCAACTCCCAACCAGGGGTACAGCCTTTTGAGAGCTATTTCAAACTCAGTGCTCATGAGCCATGTGAAATCAGAGAAACACAACCTAAAACCACAGATTAAATGTAAAATTATAATTTCTCAGAACTGAGAAGCCAGTAGAGGCAAAGCATGCTGTCAATTGCCCAACGGCCTCTGTGGCTGTGACCTCAATGAAGGAAGGATAAACACTCATTTCAAAATCATGTGTCTTCCAGTTTCTAAGGAGGAACTGCTTGATAAGAGTCTATGGAAGACACTCGCTTTTCGAGGTCAGGTGGGGTGGAGCTGGGGTCAGCCCGGGGAGATGCCAGGCCTGGCCGGCGCACGGGCCCCACCGCACATCTGAGCCCTGTGAAGAAGCCGGGCGCATTGTGGGGGGGGGGGGGTCCGCCACAGTCCCTTCTGGGTTTGCCTCCAACATGAGAGCCCCAACCAGGAATATCTTAAGACAATTATTCATCCACAGAAACCAAATGAGTGAGGTACTGGAGGAAAGTCCCTTAAAATGTGCCACCCGGGCAGGACTCAAGGGGAACAGGGCGAGCACCACATAGCACTGAACTGGGAGAACAAACAAAATACGATGCCTACAATGTCACAGAGGAGCTGCGAACAGAAACCTGGCACAGAGACGCTGTCAAGAAGGGCACTGCACACCCTCTTTGCTTAGAGGGAAGATACCGCCAAAAGCTGGGTATGGTGGCTTGTGCCTGTAAGTTTCAGCCTATGAAGCAGCTGGAGCTATAATGGTCTGAGTCCTGCTCGGGACAACACAGCGAGACCTAGTCCCAAATAGCTGGGCGTGGTGGCGTGCACCTGTATCCCAGCTACCTGGGAAGGTGAGGAAGGGGATTGCTTGAGGAAGGGGATTGCTTGGTACCACAGGCAACAGTAGCCTGAGGTTCCACGGGCAAAAATAGCGAGACCCAGTCTCAAAAAAAAGGCTTGCCGAATGGCAGTGGCCCCACAGTAAAGCCCCAAGGGAGGAGACCTACCATCAGCTGATGGCTGTCCCTTCAATGATCTGCTCTTCCAAAACATAGGGCTGGGAGTCATGCCCCCAAAGCCAAAGACCCGAAGCATGGCTGAAGGAACAACAAAATGTTGCACAAACTGTGGAGATGAGACCCACCAAGAAACAAAAAACAATCATACAAGCCAAAGATGCACCAAAAGCATTACAGGAAAGATAAACAGCACGTTCTACCAAGTCCCAGGAAATCACACCCTCATCAAGGATGAGGAAATGGATCCAGAAAAAAAAAAAAAAAAAAAAAAAGACTAAAGGGCTAAACAGGGACAAACAGCAAAAAGAAAGGAGGCAAAGTGACCAGGGGAGATGTGGTGTGGGGGGGTATTCCCATGGGGATCAGCAATTATATAATCACATATTGTAAAATATCCAAAAATAAAATTAATTTTAAAAAAAGTCTATGGAAGAAAAGGTGTTTCTTTACCGTCTTTATCTTAATATTAAAAAGTTAAAATTAAGGGTGAGTATCAGAAAAATATTTCAACAATTACCTAAACTTTTCTTGGGATTTCTGTTTCCACTGTCCACCTGCTCTTGCATGTGGTCTACAAAATCCATTAGCATGCTCAGCACATCATCCTCTTGCTTTAAATTCCCCATCATTCCAACTGCCACAACTGAACTCCTGTTTCCCTCAGTCATGACTTGTCACTGCTGTGATTGCTAGGCAGGATGCACTAGGTAAAAAGAAGTTCTGTAAACAGATCTTCAAAGTCTTCTCTAGTCCATGATAAGATCTGTCTTTTTAATGTCTCTGCATGGTGAGCTTCATAAGTAGTTCTGGGTTTTTTTCTGCTACTTAGGTGGGAGATGACTATAGAGTTGGCTGGAGCTGGGTAGTCCCTTTGCCAGGTAGTCAGGCTCTGGTAAACACCCCAGCATTAGGCTCTAGTTGACAACAATTACCCAGACATTTCCTTCAGGATGATTTATTTTGTGGTCAACTCTTTATCATCAATAGTGAGAGAGCAGAAAAACAGTGAAATCTGAAATGAGAGATAGATGTAAATTCTTTTGCTAATATGTTCACAGAGCTAGTCATCATTTCCTAAGCTGGCTAATGCTCTTTAATGCCCCTTCCTTTTTCCTCTGATTCCCTAGACTTTTGTGAGCATAAAGAAATGACAATAGGCATGGGCAAGGAGAAAACTGATGAAAACTGAGACTACTTAATACAAAGTATATAGCCAGTATCTGGCTTAGGATAGAAACATAAAGAGACTAAGAAGGCAACTGAGGTGTGGACCACCTAGTTTAAAGCAGCCTGTTTTAAGCCATGACACCATTTCTCTGCCATCCCACAGGGCAATCTCTCACTCTCACTGGTGCATCTTGTCTACTATCATTATACCGTGTAAGTTCTGGTGCTTCAAAATCAACTATTGTTGCTACTAAATTATTCTGCAATGACTATATTCTTGAAGAGAAATAGCCTTGACCTTAAAAGCAGAAGTATGTCTTGTTGCACAATGTTTGTCTTTTGTTGCAGCTACCAAAAGGAGTGATGAAAACCTTTACTTTCTCTTGCATTCAACTTTTAAGGGTTGTTAAATGCACAGCGGAGTGAGCACTTCCCACGACAGCTACTGCTGAGTATCAATCATTTCCATAATGCAGGGTCTCTTCATTGTTCGAGAATCCCTGGGCCAGCTGAGTAGTCCTTCTTATTTGGGCCAAGCCAAACATTTTTCAGCTGCCTTGTTGAACCTGCACTGACCAAAGCAGTGAGTCAGCTGGAGGCTGGCTGCTCTAAAGTACAAAATCAGAATCAGCTACAACAGCTTGATTCTGCTCCATGAGATCTCTCATCTTGCATCAGGCCAGCAGGGTGCATTCATCAGGCACTTGGGGAAGGGTCTAAGAGAACCGATGTGCACAGGTCACTTGCAGCCTAGGGTTGACACTGACATGGTCTCATTTTAGGGCGTGTTGGCAGCAGCTTTATTGACCAAATAAGAGCTACAATATCATCTTGCAAAGGGGTGTGTTGGGTAAATGAGTTATCAAGTTTTTTCACACCCCTTCACCATTAACCTCTATGGCCAGGACCTTTGGTGTGCCTTACCCATGATTGTGCATACCTGGCCCAATGGAATGCACATGCATAAGTGGGCTCACCTGGGCCTAGGAGGAGGCAATAAAAGGGTCCTGTAACCCGGGCTGCAGGGGGGAGCTAGAAAGAGCACAGAGAGCACAAGAGGAAAAAGGAACGAGAACTGGAGAGAAAAACTTAAGTGGCTGTTCATTCATTGTTAATTGTAAAAGTTCCACAGGAATCATTTCAAGGCCTGACATTCTTTGCCTGCTACAACCAATGAACCTACTCAGATTGGGATGGTTACCTGACACTGGGGTTACTCACTAAATTACCTTCAAGAATCTTTTTTTTTTTTTCTTTTTAAATACAGAGCAGGAGTTGAGTTGCTAAGGGTACAAACAAGTAAACCAAAGTGACTAAACAAGCAAAAGTGGAACTGTCAACAAAAGGAAACCACCATTCAGTGAATTGTTTTCAAAAGGGCATGGGACTCCCATGTTTTGGATCTTCTAATTTCTAAAAATCCTGGGACTCTTGATTTTAATTTTAAATTTACAGATGATGATGAAAAATCAGCCCATCTTACAAGTCAGATACATCTGTGAACCAACAACCTGAAAACTGTTGTGAGGTAAGCTCCTCAACAACAGGGCTGAAATCCCTGACTCCCACACTTGCTGGCTTCTTTCTTCCACCCTCACTGCTTGTGCAGAGTTGCCCATCTCAAGCATTGCAGTCCCTGTGACAGAAAAGAGTTTGAGAAAACCTTCTTGGAATGAGTTACTGGCTTAGCAGTCAAGTCACTTAGCATACAGTCTAAGGCTAAAAATTTGAATATGTGCTATAAGAAAATTACTCATTATAATGTTATGGACTAGGAGCTACTTATAAATTGTTGAAATTTTTAATGTTAAATACCAAAATCCTGCTTTATTATCTTTAAACATATTTTGTTTTTGCCAAGTGTCTATCAACTCCAAGCCTATATTTAACCTACTACACTGTAGGTTAGGAGTCTTGCATTCCCCAGACTCCCTTGCCAACAGACTTTATCATTACATTCCACTAATGGAAGTGCCCCATCAGAGGTACTAACAGTAGCCACCATTGCACCACCCTGCACCCCTAAGATAGTGTGAACCCCAATTGGTCCCACCCCTTGGTTACCCTAGCCCTAACTATGGGGTCTCATACATTAATCAGAACCTCAAGCATCAGTCCTCCAGGGACTGCCAAGATTCTAGATTCTGATAGCATCATTTTCCTTTTATTCTTTCTAGTCTTAAAGAGGGCAACTGTCTTCTTAAGTAATTTAGCTCTGAGTTAAAGATCTCCTTCTTGGTCTTTCAGCCTTCCAAAACCCAAAATGCCTGCCTTTGTGATAAGCGTCTACTAACAACCTATGAGATGCATTATACTAAGGGAATTCCACAGGAAAATTCCTGAAACAGGAAATCTAAATCTTTTTGTTGAAGTTCACAGATATCTTTGCTATATACCTTTTTTTTCTTGAGACTAGATCTCACTATTTTTGCCTGTGGAACAGCAGGCTCACGTTGCCCGGGGTACCATGGACTCAAGCAAACTCCAGCCTAAGCTTCCCAGGTAGCTGGGATTACAGGCGCACGCCACCATGCCCAGATATATATTTTTTTGGAACTAGGTCTCACCAAGTGCCCCTGGTGGGACTCAAACCATGATCCCTGGCCCCGACTGCGGCTTCGTAGGCTGCCGTTTACAGGCATGCGCCACCATACCCAGCCTCACGTGATAGATTCTTAATAAGCATTTTTATGCCTACATGAGTGCATCATCCAAAACATTTATATATTCCACTTTTCATTTCATTGAGGATTAGCCCTGTTCTATTCATTTATTATATATGTGTGTATATATATATATCACATCTCATCACTTCGAAGACACACACTGACTACTTTTCAGCAATTCTGAAATCAAAATGAAACTGTCAATATGGTAAATAAAATAATAGTTTTATCAATAATCATTAATAGACCTTAAATTGAATGAAATGCAACATTTATTATATTTTCTACTTTTTAAAAAAATACAAATGAATATTTACTAATGTTTCCCCAAGGTTTAAGTGTAAAAGAGTTTTCACCAGACCATTCCATTCAATGAACATTCAGGAGGAATCCAGTGACCATATAAAATCCACAACCACTAGTACATAAATGTTAAAACCAACAGCTAACAAGTAACAGCTTTATAAAAAACATATGCCTCTGTAAAGCTTTATTTCTCAAAAATTTCAAATTATTTTTGAGTGTTAACATGTATCTCTTATTTTGAATGTAATGCAAGGCAGCGGGGTATAAAAATTGACATGCATTTCTAAGTATTTATGTACAAAAAAGACTTTCATGTTTTTTGAAATTAAACAAAGATTTAAAATATCTAAAAAAATAAGTTGACTAAATTACAAAAGAAGTTAGAAAAGATTGAATACAAAATTATCGGAGATATGAAATTAATGATGACACTAAAATGAAATGTTATTACAAAGATAGGAAAAGATCTTGGTGGGGGGGCTATCAGGAATCAATAATAATGACAAAAGAACAAAATATAACCAAATAAAATCTGACTCATCCATATGGTAGAGCTGATTGCCTAAGAAAAGAATCAGTCTGAACACTGTAATGCCAACAATTAGGTATGTGCATTAAAGGCATCAATAAATAGCAATATTTATTAATGATAGTAAACACTTATATAGCTTTGCTAACATTATACCAGGTCCACCAGATTTAATCAAGTAGTCCTCTTTTACCATTTCTAAACTTTTCTCTTTCCCCAGAGTTTCTCACAGAGACATTTTAGCTCATGTGGAAGTTGGAAGAAGGGAGCTGGAAGGAATAGGGGAAAAGTCTTCCTTTTAATTCATTGGTGACCATGGCCTATTCCTGACCCTCCAAAAACAGATGCTGGGGGTCCAGGAGGACTTCACTGAGAACCTCCGAGGAATGTGCTTACCTGAAACCTTCCCTCCCATACCTTCTTCTCTCTGAGATCAGGAATATAAGGTCTGAAATTGCCTATGCACACCGCTCTTGCACCCAAGCACCCTTACTCCCTGCATCTGCCAACTCAAACACCAACTAGCCTGCTCACTAGTCACAGGAGTTGTTCATCACCAGCAAAGAGGGTTATATGGCTCATTTTTCTGTGGTGAATTTAGGAAATTATTTTAAAACCTGACAAGTTTTTATCACTATAAAATAAAAAGGGAAATTCTTTTAAGACTACAGCGAATACTAACCATAGAAAGAAAACAAAAACAGCTGACTTTCACAATAAAGGGTATATCAAGATCTAAAAGACAGGGAAGTGGTAATGACTAAGAAAAAATAGTGTTTTTGTGGTTATCCGTTCACAGGGGTATTATTATTCATTCTAATTATATTATTATTGTTCACTGGAATCATTTTCCATTGCCTTCAAGATTTGGATTTTTTCTTAAGTTTTCAAGTGTTTTCTTTTATGGACTTTTTTTGCAGCATGGGAAAGATAAGATGAAAGCAACATCAAATTCATTTAGGTGAGAGGCTAAAATTTATGTAAGCAAGAAAATTTTCTTCAAGAGGACGATGATGGACTATGTGATGGTACAGCTTGCTTTTTTATACAAAAAATCTTGAAGAACGCCTTCTGAAAGTTCTTGTGACACAGTGGGTACAGAAAAGGATTAACAAAGGAATTGAACCACTGAAGCCAAAATGTGATTTCATATCCAATGCTTTTAGGATGCTGAGCTAGGCCAGAAATGGAACGAATAATCGTGAATAGAGAATACGGAGCCCAGCAAAAGGTAAAAACACCCAAGAGAATGGCTAGTGACCTGGCTAGTTTCCTGGCTTTAAGCAGTTCAAGACGTTCCCGTTGAAAATTTACAGAATCCAAATGGTGGAGGGAACTCATTTTGGAAGCAACTACACTGCTGTTTATCTGGTTTCTTACAGAAAGCAAGAAGCTGTTCTTTCTGCCTGGTCTCTTAGTATGACAGGACTTTGCCACCTTCCCCAGTTCAGGGAGAGCTGTTCTTGCCAAACTTGATGAATGTTCACTGTTGCTGGAAGAGACAGCAATGTGTCTGGGATATCTTTGCAGCCTGCTGAGATGCCCACGCTTCCATAGATTGTAATAAATGTACACATTGAAATAAGCCACTGAGAAAACTGGGACCAGGAATTCCAAGAAGGATGTGATAGCGAGGATATACCATTCCGACAGGAATCCAGGTTCACAGTTCTCCTTCCCATCCTTCCAAGACTCTGAAACTAGAATCACTGGCCCATTCACTAAGAAGGCCAGCACCCAGACACCCACCATCATGGCCACAATCCTCAAGATCCCAGTGTGTCGGGTTCTATAAGACACCTAAAAGATAGCAAATAAATTGGTTTTCAGTATAATGAACATCTGATGACTACAGAAAGCATACCACAGCATACCCCCCAAGAGTTTCAGGGATATGCAAGAGCTGGGCATTACCTGGACCTGGGGAATAAAATGTGGGCCCAGAAGTTTCCATGACAGTGGAGCCTGAGCCAAGGCATAGAAATCCTTAGTGGTCTCCAAGGGGAAGACTGTAACCCTCAAGGTAAACAACTAACAGTGTAGAAAATAGCAAGGTCCATGCCTAAAATAAAGAAGCAATATTTCCTACTTTATAGGAACTGATCAGTGTTCAGTGTTAACTGAAACTGGATATACCTTCATACAATGCTGCTCAATCTGCAGGTGAGAAGAAGACAAGTTATTTTTCTGGGTTTGTTTGGTTTTTTTTTTAATGATATATCATTGTCCATGTCAAAATGTGATACACATAGTGAGGCTTGTATTGCTTGATGGAAATTTTGTTTTGGGAACAGAGATATACATGGAGAGAAAGAAATCACACTATAAAATGTATCCCTCACTATAGTCACAGTTTAAAAGTAAAATCTGGGCAGGGCACGGTGGCTCGTGCCTATAAGCTTTAGGCTATGAAGCAGCCGGGGCTAGGGATTGCAGTTTGAGTCCCACCTGGGGCCCGCAGCAAGACCTAGTCCAAAAAAATAGCTGGGCGTGGTGACGCGCGCCTGTAATCCCAGCTACCTGGGAAGCGGAGGCTGGGGATTGCTTGAGTCTGTGGTACCTCAGGCAACGAGAGCCTGCGGTTACATGGGCAAAAATAGTGAGATCTAGTTTCAAAAGTAAATAAATAAAATAAAATAAAAATAAAAATCTGAAAACCACTGCCTTTTTAATTCCAACAATCAGGGAGGATCTAGTCTGTAATTTATACTGTGACTTTAAGGAATCAGAAAGAGAAAGAACCCTTATATCACTCCTAAGAAAAGACACAGAAAGAAAAGTTTGTGGCCACTGTGCAGAACACAACAGAGTGACTGAATTAATAATTCTCTCTACAAGTGTTTCCACCCCCCCCAAAAAAAAATGGTGCCAAAGCTGTGATAGCCAGCCACTTTGAGCATCTCTCATATCACTAAGTTTTCTTTCAGTTCCAATGTTCCTTCTTTCTCTGATATTAGAATATGCCTCTCTTTTCTTTTGTATACTATTTTCTCTGGATCTGTGAGTCTCACAATATTGTCTTATTATCCTCAAAAGTGTTACCTGGTACTGTCTTTCTCTGATGGATTGTATATCCTGATTGAAAAGTGCTCACTCACCAATAGGCAGGGGGTAAGAGGATGTTAGTAAAGAAAGAAAAAACTTAGTATTTTTCTTAAACCATGTGGAAGTGTTTTTCCCAAACTATGAGTACTTCTGAGGTTAAGCTAAAGCACATATGGTGATGACCACAAATTCCCACTAGGTTTCTTTTGTCTTCTGCTTGTCATGCCACTAATTAATATGTCTCTTGCACTAAGTCTAATGATTGTGAAGATGGTAACAATACCCAGATGATCATAAAACTGCCTTTAGTTTTTTAATTGCTCTGTCAACCTTGTAATGAATGATATGACACAATATGCTAGAAGAGATCTCTTTTATATTACGCATAAGGTCAAACAGGATAATTTGTAGCCCAAGAAATCGAGAAGATGATGCTGATCTCTTCATCTCTGGTAGCATTTCTGAAAGACAGACAGCTCGAGATGTCTTGCACCCAGTCCAGACTGATAGTAACGGCCCAACTCACTCTCTCATCACAGAATTCATCCCTCTGTGGGACAGGGCCCTTACCCTGCTCCCTTTGCTGCCCAACAAGGTATCCACATATTCTCCCAATCAGGTTACCTTTGTGAGACAGAGCAATCCTGGAATCTGCTGCATTAATGACAAAATGGGGGTGCATTTAAGTGGCTGCTATGGGTTGAATAGCATCCCCCTAAAAGATGTGTTTGAGTCCTTACATATTCATATTCAGTTGAATCAAGTAAGCCCCAACCCAATGAAACTGTCATCCTGACTATAGGAGACGCAGACACAGATACTAGGTGATGATGGAGGAATGATGGAGTGGTGCGTGTACACACCAGGGAATGCCAAGGATAGCCCACATGCAAGCCACTAAGAGAAAAGCAGGCAACCAGCTTTTCCAGAGCAAGCACAGCCCTGCGTACACCTTAATCCCCAACTTTCAGCCTCCAGAACTTGGAGAAAATAGAATTCTGTTACTTCAAGCCCCCTGATGTGTGGTCCATAGTTACAGCAGTTCCAGACCAGTCAGTTCTCCCACGACAGTATTCTTCAAGATCTTATTCTACCTTCAAGCTTCTTTCTTTTTCTACAAATAAATACTCTTCCCTCACTGCCAGTACTCTACTGCATGCATTTCATCCCCATGCCTTCCAACTACACTGTTCTACTTTTGTCACATCTTCCAGAAAACTTGTCTGAGCTCTGTCATCAGTCCTATCATCTTATTTCCCAGGCCCACCCCACTGTTCCACCCTTTTACCGGCTCCTCTACTTTCAGCAAGACCCCAGCTACCCCACAGTCACTTCCAAGAGCCCACTGAGTCCTTGAAGGCTGGCCCATAGCTGTGTCTCAGTTAGCTTCCCCGTATACTGTTCTTTGCTTGAATGCTTGAACAATTTAAAATCAATCTTTTGACAATTGAAAGGCTTCAAGCCTGTCTATTTCCTCCATCCCAAGGAAAAATTTCAGGTCTCAATTTGTCCAAGAGGTGGAACTGATAAACCTATTGAGATCCTCAAATATATTAAATCAACTGGGGTATTGGGGACTCAGTATATCACTTCAGACACTTGCCTTAGAGCTTCTTTAGTACCTTCCCATTTTTAGTGGTATAGAGGGAAGTGACTTATCCAAATTACATGGGTAAGTATTCACTAAGGGTCAATGAGAACTTTGCAGCTCATTATAAAAGATGTTCAGCTTCATTAAAGTTTATCAATTAAACTAAAAACTAGACTTGCATGATCCAGGGGAAGTGATAGGGGAGAGGGGAACCTGGAAGTACTTGTACATAATCAGCTAAGAAGGATAAATTAATGTTTTTACTTACAGCATTTGAAACTGACTGGTATCGATCATAGCTGATAAGCACAATATTATACACAGATGCAGTACACAAAAGATAATCCGTAAGGAGCCAAAATGCACAGACTTCATTTGCAAAGTTCCAGTTGAACAATATTTGAGGAATGTACAGAGGAATTGAGATCATACCTGTATGGAGGAAAAATATGAGTTAAAAAATAGCTTCTATCAATAAATACATGGAAACAAAGGTAAATAAC
This sequence comes from Uropsilus gracilis, assembly GCA_004024945.1. Taxonomy (NCBI): domain Eukaryota; kingdom Metazoa; phylum Chordata; class Mammalia; order Eulipotyphla; family Talpidae; genus Uropsilus; species Uropsilus gracilis. The sequence goes on along the minus strand of PVHY01000777.1, from coordinate 176,013 downwards.
ACAATCACATAACTGAATTGACCCCAAATGATTTCATTATAATTTAAAATTTTATTCTATTCTCTCAACAAACTCAGGACTGATTTCATACACATTCTTTAAATTGCATTTTTATAATAGCTGTCATGAATATCAAACCTTCAGTGGTTCCCTGTAACTTTCCAAATTAAATTTCATTACTGGCCTGTGTTTTCAGTCATTTACAGCATAATGAGTGCTAAGGTCACGATCCAACCTGAATAGACTGATCCTCACTTCCTCCACATACATCCAACATTCCACACGTCTATGCCTTTGCTGGCATCATCTGTACATCCTGGAATGCACTCTCTTCTATCAACAGTCTATTTAATTCCTTCTCGTGGTTGGAAAATGGCTTCCTTGGCAGGGACATGTGGAGGGTGAGACTGGTGAGCAAGGATTTTGGCCTGTGTCCAACTCTTCTTATCAGGAGCAAAACAATTACTTTCCCCCCACCAACCTGCTAATGAAATGGGATCACTAGAACCATTGGGTAACTCTACCTACAGATCCATTTCTCAGTGAGTCATATCTTTATTTTGTGGTACCCAAGCCCATGTGGGTGGGGCTGCCATGATTCCAGCATTGAGTCATGCATGGAAGCACCCCACTCTTATCAAGAGGCATCTTTGTTCAGAAGTCTCATGCTCAGGCTTCCCTAGTTGGGTATAATTTTCCCCCACATGCCCCACTAGTAGGGATGAGTTTCCTTTGAATAGTCAAAATATATAAACAACTTTAAGTGTTAAATGCCATCTAAAAGTTGTACATTTCTGGAAAGGAAGGAGGTGAAGCTATTTAGAGCAGAATATTCTCTATGTTCACAAAAACATACTTGTGTGTTTCCATGTGTTTATGTAAGAATAGAGAATGATGTGGAAAGATCCGCCTCAAGTCAGTAACCCAGAGGGCAATTCTGAGGACAGTGGAGACTGTACATTTTAAATATTTCTGTATCAGTGAGCCTCCTTTACCTGTGACCTGTCCTTTCTATGCCATGACTCCAAGATCAATCTCTATAGGTAGGAGTTTCTTTGAGAATTTTAATCAATGCAACATGGGAGGCTTAAACTGCCATCCCCAGATCCTCCATATTTGTATGCATAGTACCATACCTTTCTTTGTCCCCAGAACTCTGTAATCCTGTTCTCTTTCTCTCGCAGCTCTGCTCTCAGACTTCCATTCCCCTCTCACCCCAACTCCACACCCCAACACAAGCATGAGTCCTACCCAGATGACAGCAGGATTTTTCTGATGCACTGGCTTCTGCTTCTCTCACCTACCACATCCGTTCTGGTATATCCAGTGTAAAGTTTTAATCCATCCAATCACTTACCTTTAAACATTTTACATCTTCACATTGCCTGCTGAAAAAACTTCAACCAAGATTCAAACTAGTGTCAAGAGCTTTCATACATGGACTCCCACCACCCCAAGTACTCCCACATAGTCATTCACATACCAGCCAGCCTTGCACTCACACTTAGAAAGATACACACAATAACTATCTGCCAGCATACCCAGGCTGGTTCTTGGAACCTCCTCTCTGCTCCATCTCCCGATGGAAAATCTATCCATCTTCTGAAGTTCACGTGCCTTTTCTTTTTTGTTAGTGCCCACAGCATTTGGTAGTATTCATGAGGTTCATATCATTCTATACTGTTAGAGTCACTTGTGAACTTCTCTATGCTGTTTATTATCTTTAAACCTTATTAAGCAAAAAGACAGTCTTCTATATATCTACTCTTTAATCAGAATACCTAAGAATTTGTGTACTTAACTATATGTACACATGGTAGTTCTTTACTAAGATTTGTAAACTTGGTTTGAGTTGAAACATCTGCAGCAAAATGTAAAGAGAAGGGGACTATACTTGTTGAGGAACCACTGTGTTCCAGGCAATAAACTAAGCTTTCTACAGATCTTGTTTCATTTTAATATATATACAAGCACTTTTATGGCTATCGATGATGCCATACTAAACTATATTGAAAGTTCCCACAGAACAGTATCATCACATTTCTGCACTTTTACTTATTATAGACATTGCTTTAAAATGATCACTGAACAGTAAAAAATTACAAAGTACATTTTTCCAAATAAAGATTCATTTTATTTGCATTACTCTAATGATTATATGATGCTATAATGCTATATTATATACTAGAGAGCTTAGTATTGGGTGTTTTTATAATATTCTATACCATATCATAAAATAATATTGCTAGCTATAGTATTTAACTGACCTGAACATTTCATCTGGCTGTTGCTGGTTACCAGTATATACATTATTTCCTATTAGTACAACACTATGATAATAAGGAATGTATGTTTACTTAAAGAGGAATACTTATGAACTTAAACATAAGCCCCAGAAACAAATGATATTTAGACTAAAACAATCTCATAAACATGAGAATCCTCTCTACAAAACTGATTTACACACATGTAACATTTCCCTACCTTGGCTCTCCATGACTTTTACCCTTTATATTTAGTTTTCAATCATCTCAAATTTCATAGTTTCTTGAAATAACAGAAGTCTACTTTAAGGTTTTAGCAGTAAAGTATAATTGGAAAAAATGATCTTACATAAAGACATTTAACTTACCCACAAAGAAGTCAGAAATGGCCAAGTTAAGAAAAAAATAATTACTTCGACATCTAAGGTTTTTGTCCACCACAAAAGCTATAATGACCATGGCATTTCCTAGCATTATAGCAAAAGCTAATAAGCTCATTAAAAATGCTAGAGCAATGCTAGTGCTTGGTGAAAAAGTTGTGCTATTATCTGACATCACATCCAATGTTGAAGAATCAGCTCAATACAGCAAATTAATCCAATAAGTCAATTCTTACAGGAACAATTTCTAATCGGTTCTCTAAAATATATAATCTCCTACTCATCACATTTTTCAGAATCTAATGTTTCTCTCACACAACTTCCTGAATCTTAATGAAGCAAAGTTGCAGTAACAGTTTCCCTTCAGTTGACACCAAAAAAGTGTAATTCTAAAAGATACGAGAGGTTTTATCATGAATATTTATTGTGACTTACTCATTTCCCTTTAATAGAGTGATGTTATATAATACATATGAAATATAATTGTTATATTGATTAGGTAAAAACCTGGGTTCAATTAGCTAACATATGCAAATATGGTTTTAGACTTCTGGTTCTATGTGTAAAGAGCTTGGAGGTCAAAATACTACCAACGGTAAGTAGAAAAGCAGAACAGGCTCAAAAACCAACAACTCTTTTTGGATCTACAAGGGAAATGACATAGGACAAAATACTGTCTGAGACTGAACAGGAAACTACAGGGAATCGTGAGTTGCCAGACGAGCCCCCATCCCAGGAGACACTGCAGGAACCAACACTGGAGCGGGAAAATATGAGCATAAATGGAAAATTGCTGGTGGCTCAGTGCATAAAAGTCTGAGAGTTTAAAACTGCAGGGGCTACCCACCATACATTTAATTCCAGGAGCTTGACTAGGGTTCCCACTGAAGATAATAGAGAAAAAAAAATCCCCTTGTATTTTTAGGGTGGGAGGAGAACAAGAAAAGGAACCATTTTGAAATATGCCAGAGCATTCTTAACAGAGCCTGTGCTTAAGGGAAACTAGTTAATCAGAGCTTAATCTGCTGGGTATTATCAGAAACTAACTCAAATGGAGAATGAGAACTACCTCGCCCCAATTTACTCTAAGTCATTCTGTCCCATCATAAGAGGTATGGACTCACTAGAAGACTGGGATCTAACTCCAGGACTCTAGGCACATCCCTAGCCCATTCCTCAGCAACACATTACCAAAGGCTTGTCTTACACCTGTTTCTGTTAGATTTAGCTATTAAGAGAAAACAGCAACGCATGCGAAAGGTAAAAAACACAAATTGAAAAGATAAAACACACAGGAATGCTAGAATTATCAGACTGTAAATTTAAAGCAGCTATGATGAATGTGTTGGGACTCTAATGGATAAAGTTGCCAGCATGAAAGAAAGGGCAGTGTAAGTGGAGAGATGGAATTCTAGGAAACAATCTAAAATAAGTGCTAGAGATGAAAAATGCTGTAACAGAAATGAAAAATACCTTTGATGGACTCATTAGTAGACTGAACATGATTGCGTGAGGATCTCTGAGCTGGAGGATCTATCAACAACATTCTCAAACATCAAAGAGAACAAAGACTGAAGGAAAGAATATCCTAGGAATGTGGAGTTACCACAAAAGGTATAACATATACATAATAGGAAAACCAAGAGAAGAAAAAGAGAGAAGAGAACAAAAGGAATATTTGAAACAAAAATGACCAGAATTTCCCCAAATTAATTTCAGAAACTAAAGCACACATCAAGGAGGCCCAGGGAATACCAAGCAGAATAAACAGCAAAAAAATTAGAAACTACCCTTAGGCATATCATTTTTTTCTTTCTTTTTTCACATATCAAACATGGAGTCTTTTATTTTAATCACTAACCTGTGATCTATCTCAACCCTGAAAATTAAATCAGAATTCTGTTTCAAGAGCTCCCAAAAAAGGGGTATTCTATACTTTTCTTAAACGTTTTCCCTTCCATTTAAATTCCTTGTACCTTGGACTCCTTCAAGTACCTTTATAGTGTATTTTCCCACTGATTTCAAGAGATTTCTCTTCTATTATTAGGTTATCCTTCATTTACATCATTCCATTTAAAAAATATTGAGTATTTTCTCTTTGCTTTTTTTCCTTTATTGGCATAATGTTGCTGGAGCTGCTTCTAGAACATGGCCAGAAACTTGCCATGGCCTGTGGAGGGATACCAAAGTGCATTGCATGCAAGCTCCACTCTTATGCTTACAGGGCCCAGTAGGATGCAGGACACACCCAGCCCACCCAGGTGGGCTACCCGTGGGGCCCCCACCTACAGATGTTATTCCTGGTGTGTGCTATAATTACCTGTTTTTCCTTCAGGAGTTATTAGCCTTGTTCTGCTGCAACCTAGCTGTGAGCATATGGAAAAGCTGAGCCCAGCATCTTCAATGTACCACCATCTTGCCCTTGTCTCATTTTCTTTCTTTTTCATTTTTAGAAACACGAGCCTATATTTAGAGTTAAGAGAAACACCTACCTATAATGCCATATCATTTTGTTGATTCTACCTTTGATGCAAAGAAATTTTTTATTTTGATATAGTTCACTTTATCAATTCTTGTTTTCTTGCCTGTGCTTTAGTGTAGTATACAGTGAGTCTGATTAGTTTTAAGGCATTTTTATTACTAGAATTAGATGTAAACAAAAATGGGAAACATTGCATTCAAAAGAAGAAAAAATTCTCGAGTCAACATTGATGCCTGGCTTATCTATATATATGGTTGGATTCCTCTACTCTATTTTCTTCCACTATATAAACATTTAGCTTGAACTTAAACTTACCTTAAATCTATGTTCCCTCCTATCATCAAGTATTATTGACTCAATAGTGGTGTTACTCATTGAAAGGAGTAAAGGTATCTCTGAAAATTCTCACTCATACCCTCTCACACATCTTACAAGTTGAAGTTGAGTCAATATCCTTCCTTACTCCTCCATGCCACTGTTGGTTTCCTGAATTATTTTCCAGTAGGGTTCAAAGAGCATGCTTACTTTGATGTAAAGTCACCCCACAATGCTTACTTTGTCACTTCATTTTTCTTTTCAATGAAGTTTCCACAGGGTCTCTTTAGAAATCCAATTCCTCTGGGTTCTCTTCTCTCCATCCCAATACATCTTGGTCAGCCAGGACATTCAGACAGAGCATTTAGCAAGTGATTAAACTACCTCAAAAGGCATGTAAAGGAACAAGATAGCAGAGCAATAGCAATGCAAGGACTGGGGGTATCTAGGTAGCAGATGAAATACCTTCCAATTAGAAAAGCAGATTACACCTAAATGGCACAATCAGCTACCCAGTTGCCCAGCCAAGTGGCCTGTATCGATCTTCTTGCTTTCCCTCATCCCTCATATGCAATCATCAAGTTTTCTTAGCTTTACCTCTAAACAACATCTTAAATCCATCTACTTCCATCTATCCCTACTGCTTAGTAGCCCACTTCAGATCACCATCATCTCCAACTTGGCTATTCTTTTGGCTCCCTTTTGTATTGTAGCAAAGGAAAACTAATGCCCTCTACCCTTTTGAATTCCTGGCTAAGGTAGTCTATTATATATATATATACACACACACACACATACATAAACAAGAGCATTATATATATATATATATGAGCATATATTATTAAGAAATTTATTAAATGTGTATGTCTCAGGGTACATAAATGCAGATAGACTTAGGTTTAGATTTGTGACATGAGCCAGATCATTGATGAAGCTTCTGTTTTATGGGTCCTGAGATATGAATTAACTTTTCCAGGATCCTAAATAGCATACAACCCAAACCCTGGACTGAAAGAAAAACCACAACTCTCAGAAATCCAATCCTATCTATCAGCATTAACTTTTTGACTTATCTATGTTCCTTTCTTTTTGTTTTATACTGAGTGTTGACAAACTACTCACAGACCATATAGTTTGGCCCCCAAGGTAAGAATGGGTTTTACCTTGTGGTATTGTGGTTTATTCGGAAAATAAATAAATAAATATATATATATATATATCCCTAGATCTGACTCAGAACTCTTACAACCTAAGAAATTTCCTAAGTGTTAAGAGCACTAGGAATATCTTTTGTTACAATATGTGATCTTTTGGCCTCAGTTACTGAAATAGTTACAGAGCCAGAGAAGGAAAAGAACCTGTCTTGTAATTCATAAAAAGCTCCTTCTGAGTTTAAGTTATTCAGGAAACTTTTGCAAAGTCCCTGAAGATGGGGGCTAATTGTCAGAGGAATTGGTGATTAAAAGGTTGTAACGTCTTATCACACTGCCATCCTCCAAGTTGAGCAGAAAGGCTGAATCACCATTGACCTATTCATTTCTTCATGCATGGCTACATAATGAAATCTCCATAAAACAAAAACAAAAACAGAAAGGGATTCACAGACCTTCATGTTGGTAAACCCATGAAGACAGTAGAAGCCCAGACAGCAAGCCCAGAGAGCATGGACGCTCCTATGCCCCTTCCCACGTACTTTGCCCTGTGTCTTCTATCAGGCTGTTTCTGAGTTATATCCCTGTATAATAAACCTGTAATCTCATAAGTAAATGTTTTCCTGAGTTGTGTGAGTTTCTCTAGCAGATTAAGATAACCGCTGGGTAGGGTCATGGGAAACTCCAAGTCATACTGAAAGTCTAAGGGGAAAAATGCCAGCTGGTCAGATGCAAACTCCCAAGCATCCTGTTCAAACAATTCAACTGGATATGGACTAAATTGCCCAGGCATCATGGTTAAACTGAACACATGAACTAAACTGAAACCATCAGCTAGCATTCTGCCTTTCATCCTAGTCAAATGTATTGAGATACCAGGCTGACTGATGGTGCCATACCAAAACAAAAAGCACAAATAAGTTTTATAGATTCATGGAGGAAAAACATTGAGAGTCCATAGGCATAATTGGTATATAACCAGTTCAGCTTGCACAAACCCAGGAGTACCCCAATGATGAAGCATGAAACTGTTCTTCTCTGCCCCACGATGTGGAAATACCCCTTTAAAAATTTCCTCCCAGGAAAGTTGTGTGGAGGACCTTTAAACTACTGCAAATGGAACTCCCATTTGATCTAGTAATTCCATTGCTAGGAATCTACTCAAAGGTGACAAGAACTCTAATCCAAAAAGACATCTATACCCAGATATAAAGAGAAAAAAAAATTTAAAACCAACTCTCAACAAAATTGAAGCATACAGCATGAGATGGGGAGGAGGGGAAAATCAGGAGTGGAGGGGCACAAAGACTAAGAAGATGGTTCACAGGTGATAAGGTGGTGGGAGAACCCCTGGGGTAATAATTATGTAAAATAATATATTTTTTTTTAATTTTCCTCCCAACTCCCTCAGGGGAACCAGTCCAAAATTTTCCTTTTCAGACATTGGTTCCCTCATGCACAAATCTCTAAAAAAGCTTTGTCTGGTTCAACTAAAACTTCAGCAAATTCTTTCTTCTAGAGGGTCTCCAGCCCCATGGTTTTGGGGGTTCTATAACAATACCAGGTTAGTAAGAAGCACAAGTGAACCTTATGGGACAAGTGAGTCCTTAATCTATGGGTTCTGACTATTCCAGGTAGATAGTGTCAGAACTGAACCGAATTCTAAGACAGCAAGTTAATGTCACAGCTGGATATACAGAAAACCTACACCCCTAGTAACAGAAGATGAGTATTTTGCAAGTAGAGTTTCTGGAGGCAAGGCAACTCAGAGGAAGAGCATTTTCATTTACATCTATTTATATAGTTTTTTTTAAAAAAGAACATTTCATTACACATGGAAATTACATGAAATTCAAATTTCAGTATTCGTTTTATAGGAACAAGACATGTTATTGTTATAGAGCAACCCACTAGACACAAAACCAGTCTCAAGATCTGGTTAAAAATGAGCCTTTATTAACCATCAAGGACTGTTTACCCCTGTAACAATAGGCAGAAAACAGTGCTCACCTTTGGGAAAGGGTTTTTATAGCAGAGCAAGATTCACAGCCCTAGACTTACAAGTTAAAAACAAAGATGTGCGTTATATGGCACTATCTGTTGCTCTTTCACTTATATCCTGAGTATAACAAACACAGCTAAGCTCTATGCTCCAGACCCATTTCCTAAGTGTAACAAATACTTTCTTGAGCTTCTGCTTCAGGAAAGAATTTATCCCTACATGTCACAGTTAGCTGGTGTACAAACAGGAGAGACATGCTTACATATTACTGTTTCCTTCTATATGTGCAGGGGATGGGTCTGGCCATGTCCAGACTTAATTTCTATTCCTGAGTTTGACCCAATCTCACTATTATTTGTTTATGTATAGTTTATAATTGCTTTCATACAATGAACTTCAGTAGCTAAGACATAAATGGTTGACAAAGCATAAAATTTTGTATTTGGCTATTTACAGAAAACGTTTTTCAAGCCTAGATAAATACCAGATGGTGTCACCAATATGTGGAAAATAAAGTAACCAAATTAAGTCATATGAAGAATAGATGGAAGCTAACTCTTGATAGCTGACTATAAAACTAAAGCACCAAAGTGGGGGAGGAGGCAGGATGGAGGTAAGAACAGAGGGAAGAAAGCACAAAGGTCTATGGTGGTGGAATATGAATGAGTTGGTGGTGGGTGCACTACAGTGGTAATAGATGATGGGGGTACCCCAATATTACCTCAGTCAAAAGTAAAATTGAAAAACAAGTTTTATGATCTTTGGTCTAGATTCCTTGACTAGTCCAGAGCTTTCCCTGAATCTCAATTAAATAATCTTTTGATAGCAACTCATGGACTGCTTAGCTCTTCATATACTTTAAAAAACTGAATACAAAGAAATTGAATAACTTGCCCAAGCTTGCCAGGCTAGCAAAAAAGTAAAACTAGGATTCAAATTTGATAGACTTGAGAGACCCAACTCGAAACTACCAACCTGTGATGCCTTCCTAAGAGAGCTTAGCAACTTGATGATCTCAATATCAATTAAGAGTCTAGTCACTGCTGAGTCCTCAGAAAAAATTTTTATTTTAGATAACTAGTGTTCAGGACCATTATCCCCTAAATGGCAAAGAAAAAATATTTATTGGCTTTATTGGATGTTTACCACATACTATATACCATGGAAGACATCTCACTTAACCCTTATACCAGATAGGAAGGAGTCATAATCCACATTTTTACAAATTAAGAAACTATAGGTGAATATTAAGCTCCCTGATCCATTCATAGACTTAATCTACCAGGGTGGTAATACAGTGTGAAATTTACAAAGTAGGTCCCGAAAATCACTGGATGAGATACAAAGGGGATTCCGGAGTGCTAATATTGTCTCTTTTTCTCAATTAAGTGTTAGCTATATACTATTTTATGAAAATTCATCAATTAAAAAGTTCAATTTAAAAAATTAGTCACTTGTACACTTGGACATTCATATGTAAAAAAGGAATTTCAAATCAAGTTTTACATAGTAAAAAACTAAATATGAACAATAAATCAATACAAAAATATAAAACTTTAGAAAAGAGAACAGAAGAAATTCATTTTCTTCTAGGGCAATGGAGTCCCCATGATAAAAAAGAATAATATCTCATCAAAATTTAAAACTTTTGGTGAGAAAAACAGTTGAGAATAAAAGATAAGCCATAAACTGGGAGAAGGTATTTACAAATCACAAATGCCACAAAGAACTTGTGTCCCGAATGCTTCTTGATCTTGACAAATACATTATTACTCAGAAAGCTGAGCACAGCTCAGCTCAGAAAGCTGAGCATACAGGATCTCTCTACTGTTTTTACAACTTCACATTAGCCTGAATTTTTTCAAAATAAAAAATAACTTTTAAAAGTGTATTGGAAGTTTTTCTATAAAACTGCTCATTTTTCCACGTTTTACTTGTATCATAAGTGTATTTTATAACAAAAAGCTAGTGTTTTATTATCAGTTTCATTATTTCTCAAGAAATAATAAACTAATCAAGCCATTAACCCACATATCTGATCAAGAAACTGCATTTCTACCAATTTTTCCTAAGACAGTAATCAGAGATGATATTAAAACATTAGAAAAAAGAAAGTATGTTAGGACTTGTTAGTGTACTACAAGATACCTAGAAGACAGAATATGATGTAGCCATTAGAAATTAGCCATATAAGAATATTTATTGACATGGGAAAATGTTAACAATATACTTCTATATGAAATATGCAGATTACAAAACAGTATATACAATTTAATACCCTTTTTGTGGAAAAAAATAGTCATATATACAAAATCATGCATAGGAATAAAATAGAAGGATGTACATACCAAATGGTTAATAATGACTAGCTAAATAGTGGAATTAGAAGTGAAAATACAATTTTCCCAATAAATTTCATCTGTTCTCCAAAAAGTATCTGCTTTATGTTATTGTTTCTTGGCTGCAATTTGACATAATTCTAACAGTTTCTGTTTCGTGATATATACCTCCTAGTCACACTGATATACCCATTTTTAAAGTAAACATTAGCTTATTCTTATATAATGGAGAATATTTTTTAACTAAAACAATATACTATAAAATATGCTATATCAAGGCCAGGCATGGCGACGCATGCCTGTAAGCGGCAGTCTATGGAGCCACAGCTGGGGCCAGGGATCATGGCTCGAGTCCCACCCGGGGCACATAGCAAGACCTAGTTCCAAAAAAATATAGCTGGGCATGGTGGCACACGCCTGCAATCCCAGATACCTGGGAAGCTGAGGCTGGTGATTGCTTGAGTTTGTGGTATACGGGGCAATGTGAGCCTGTGGTTCCATGGGCAAAAATAATGAGACCTAGTCTCAAAAAAAAAAAAAATCTACATCATAGACGTGGCTATAGAAAAGTATTGTTTAAAGAATTTGAAAATCCTCTAATCCGGAAAAAAAAATAAAGAGAGAAAAAGATTCTATCATTAATTAGGGGTCCATAACAGAGTAAAGTAACTCAGATTCCAGAATTGGAGAATTCCGGATCTTTTCTATTTTTACTAGATACTTCGGGCAGAGCTTAGGTTTATTAGCTAGAAAAGTGAGGCTAATAATGCTGTAGGTGGAAAAAAAAACTAGTTTTCTTAATAAGGAAAAATGAGATGACAGATAAATATACTTTTTTTTTAAAGACCTAAATAAATGCTAATTTATTTAGCAAGAAAATAATTCAAATTCATTGTTGCAAAAATAAACTAATTTCATTTTCTGCAGCACAGAATTCTTATTGTTTTAGATCTTTCTTCACAGGTTTTGCATGCCAAATTATTTTAATGAAATTATTTTAATGTTAAAAGATCTTTAACTTCTTTAACTATTTTAACAGTTAATACACAGTGTATAATTAATTTTTCAGGGAATCTCAGGTAAGTATTCTAAATACTTCCAGGCCATCCTCTGATAACTCTTGGTACCTGGCAACATTAAAACATACAACATAATTTAGCTTTATTTCTCAGAATTCACCCTCATCTAAGGCTGCTTGCTAGATTTTTGTTTTTTTTTAAAAAAAAAAAAAAAATATATATATATATATATATCAAAAAACATATTGGATCTTTTTAAAATAAAAAAAAAAACTATGTCCACTTTTTGTGACGCTTTTTCCATGTTCCAACACGATCCAGAGTTGCATCTACAAGGGAATCTCTGGCAAATCTGTTATCAATTAATAACTTCTAGCAAATGTGTGCAATACAATCATATTTGAAAAGGAGCATTTAATGACTTAACGTTAGGCATATTAAAGGTAAATTTATTGTCTGGCTGCTTAGAAATAAACTGCATAATTTACAGATGAAAAAAGAAACAGAATAATGATGACAAAGATCTGAAAGAACAAGAAAAAAGAGGGATTTTCTTTGTATTTCCAATCAAGAGACTTTTTTTTCCCTCTCTTCACGGTCATGAAATTGAGAAAGATGGATAGAGTGATGTAGGAAATGGGCATCACACATTTAACTATATGAAACTACATACTCTTGCCCTACCTCACTGTCATTCTTCCAACTCTATCTCATTCTAAGAATGTATCATTAATGATAGCATAACTCCTAGCATAGTTCTAATTCCTCAATAAAGATCACAAAAAAGGTAATTTCAGGTTGCTGGGGGAAAAAAAAGAAAAATAAATAGAAAAAAAAAAAATATATATATATATACCAACACATTTTAGGGGCAAAGGAAAGTCTATTGAAACTTCATATTCATTGCATTACAATAATTAAACAAAATGATAGAGACAAGAAAATCACTTTTTGAAATTTCACAATCACAAATTTGTGGGAGAAACTGAAGCACACATTTATGCTAACAAATATGTCAGATGAATTATCACTTTGGCACAGGACCGCAGATGGATATACCTAATTTTTCACTTAACCCATTAGTCAATAATGAACACTATAAAATGAAAGGTGACATACTTATGAACTAAAATCACAAGAAGAAACTCTCCAAGATCAATCTTCAATAAGCTCCTATTCCAATAAGCCATAAAGAGGGATAAAAGCAATATTCATCTAACAAAATGAGGATCCCAATGACAAGAAATCATGTATTTATAATCCTCTAGAGACATTTCTTCCCCACCTAACAAAGGCACTTGACATGTACTGAAATGGACAGTTAATTCAGGTACTGCCCTGGGCAACTGTTACCTTCCTAAAATTAGATGAAGTGGTGATTAAGTTCAAATTAATTCTTCTGAATCAGCCTGAAACACACATAAATATGTCATAAGTTTTCTATTTTTGGCAGATGATATAACCAAAGAAGAAAAGATAATGCTGGTGTCCACAATGAATTAGCTGGCTTGAGCAGTCAAGGATCCTTTCTCTGCACAATATATTCCTTGATGACTGAGGAATTTATATATAATTATAGGCAAATTAACCTTTCATATAGTTTCAGCTATTAATGTTCACTCCTCTTCTTGTCTTTTCTTACTTTTTTGTTCTTTCCCAAAGTCTTAGATGAATCTTCCTAAAAAAAAAAAAAAAAAAGACACAAATTCAATATCTCTCCATTTACAGGAAGATGTACATGTCTTTAAAAAACCTTAAATATGGTCATAGAGAATACAATAATAGTTAAAGTACATGCACATATGTTCCATCTTCTTTTTATAGTATATACGCTTTCATTTAAAATCCACATTAGTATTTCCAAGTTATCAAGGATAACAAAGGAAAATATTCATCTAATAGATTTAGTTCAATAATTTCAATATTATTTAATCTGTTGTCTACTGTCCAAAGCAAGGCAGTAAAGTTTAAATAGATAAAAATATATTTATAAAATTTTAAAAAAAGACCTCATGAATAATGCTTCAAAGGCATGTTTTGACACTAATAGAAAATATCAGAATTCCTTATGTGTATAATGAACATCTAGTTCATTATAGCATTAGCTACAATATCTCTGGGTCTCAATTTTAGGAAATGTTAACTAGCTCGTATATAAAACTGTTCCAATTATCAATTTCCATGTATCTATGGAATTTAGGCGCTAAGACACGAATGATCTACCTAAGAAACACAAATGGCCAGTTACACTGTTTTGACTAGAATCTAAGTCCCCAGTTTAATAATCCAAAGGTTTATCTAAAGCATGAACACAGATTCTGATTCATTCTCAATTTTCTTCATCCTTGTTTTAATCTCAAAGATGGTGGTAAGAAACGTTCTAGCTATAATATCAATAACCACTTACTGGTGAATTTATATAGTTCTTCTCCACTAGTATATTTCTGGCACAGTTGTTGATATGTTTAAAGCGATCTGGGCCGAGCAGAATCCCTCCATACCAACGTGACACTACCACCATCACATTCTTCACATTCAAAATCTGTTATTTTCAGAAGCATAGTTATAGTTAATTAAAATAAACATAAGCACAATTTAAAATATATATGTACACATACAGATAAGCATAAATGTGAGTTTAAAGAAAATTAAAAAAAAAAACATATATAAAACTGCACATAGATTTTCCCCATGACAATAATCACAGAACCACATCTGTAAAGAATGTGATTATTAACACTTTAGGGAATAGAATGCAAGAATGAGAAAGAAATTTGGAAAGCAAACACTGTGCACCACAGAGTCCTCAAACAGCAAATCTTGGGGCAACCAGGGAGAATGAAGGGAGTAAAAGGCGATTAAGGGTTCTAGTTCTTGGGGATTTCAACCAGAATAGCTCAGACCAAACAACACAGAAACTGCTTCTGAACAAACTACTAAAGAGAACAAGAGCTGCATGAGTAGTAACTGGAGCCAATCAGTTTGATCTTCCTGAATTTGACTTTGTCAAATGCTGCCCATAATGAAAGACCCTAAATCTACAGGCCTCAACCACATATAGAGTTCCTACCCAGGGAAGGGCCTAATTAGAAAATCAAACCTTCACAAACAACAACAGATAAACTGTAGCAACTACCTTAAGTGAAAAAGCAATCCGTTCTGAAAAATCAATGAATAATTAACTATCACCAGACAAATGAAAAAAATGGAGCAGCATGAAAGAGCAAGATGATAAACTAAAAGGGACCAGAAAAAATTTGAGAGAACATCTAAAAAAAATAAGCTTTAATTAGTATACTCAGAAAAATTTAGAAGATATTATGTCCGTAAAACCAAAACAGCACATTATAAAAAAAGCAAAACAAATAAAAACTCTTGAAAAATAATACACGGTTGCTAAAAAAAATTTTAATCCATAGAAATTTTCAAGACAGTCAAGAAAATGTCTCAAGAACATAAAGGAATGAGATGGGCAACTTATTAAGAACAGAAACATTCAAGATCTACCCAGGTCTAATAGCTAACTGTGTTTAACAGGCATAAAACAGAAAGGATGATGGGCATGGTAGTGCATGCCTATAATCCAAGCACTGGGAGGCAAGAGCTAGCTAGGGATTGCTTGAGTTCTCAGGTTCAAGATTACCCTGGGCAACATAGAGAGACCTGGTCTTAAAAAAGCAGCCTGGCATGGTGGCAAGCGCCTATAATCCCAGTGACCTGGGAGGCTGAGGTTGGGGATCACTGGAGTCCATGGGTTCGGGACTACCCCAGGCAACATACAACATAGCAAGACATAGTCTCAAAAAAAAAAAAAAAGTAGAGGGAAGGAAACTGTCCAGAAATAAAAACAAGCTTTTCAGAGTTGAAGACAAGTTTTCTGTTGTTTATGGCTTGAAAGAGCTTGAAAGCACAGCACTTAGTATCAATGCTTCATTTTTTGCCCAATTTCCAAGCATTAAGATTTTTAACTCAATGTTTTAAAATTAATTACTAACTAAATCAATATATCTTGTGTTACTTGCTTAACAGATCTACTGACTACTAAATAAGCTCTGCTTTGCTGAGAAATGGTATGGTTCACTAAACAGGATTGAGAGGTTTTAATTTATACTAACCTCCATGAGATGGAGGAGACGACCACCTGCTGCTGTTTCCCCATCATCCTCACAGTCCTGTAAGAAGGTCTGTTTATCCTCACAATATATTCTAAAAATACATATAAGAATATTACAATCTGAAACCTCAATATGTTGTAATAAAAGTTATTTCATACTTATTAATGATCCATTTTACTACTTCCACAATTGGCATATTTGTTTTTAAAAGATCCTTCTTGAACTATATATAAGATAAACTTTCACTAATGATTCAGTATGTTTCATTTTTTATATCTGGTAAAGCTAGGATTCAAAGGCACTTCCTTTAAATCAGAAATGCTATTATGGGAAAGTGAATTATATATTTGACACTTGCCCCCCTTATTTCACCTTGAAGTTATGAGAGTCTAGAGAGTAGTCACTGAAAAACTTTTATGAGAATATACTGTATAGCATTATACATAATAGGCATTATGAAGTGATAAAGAAATATACCTGTCTTCAAAGAGGCTCTAGTGAACATACCAAAGAAATATAAAAAATATGAAGCTGATAAAACCAATGTTAGTATTTTATACTTTCCTCACATCTTATTCTAGCAATAAAGCATTTCTCTGCCTTCCCCATTTTGAGTAAAAAGTGTAAGATTAATTTTTTTCTGTATAATTTCCCTCAAAATAAATTATGCTATTTTCATCTCTAAATTATCTAGAAAGCTGTCATTTAGAATAGTAACGTAGGATTATACTGTAGTTGAATAAACGTGAATAAAGAAAAGTGTCTGTTAATATATGCCACCTAGTGGATTTCTTAAACACCTACAGATGGTACCTTCTAGAACTAGGCAGCTATAGCAAAGATCCAGCTGTGGCTATAAATAGATACTACTTTAGACACTTAGACCAATTATACTAATTAAAGCAATCAGTCATTCATTCATCCACTTATTCCTCCATCAATTAAACTATCCATTCCTTCAATGAGTATTTACTGCTAACCAATTATGACCAGGCTCTATTATTTTAAATTCAGCATTGACCTTGTTTGAAGAAGATATAATATTATGTAACAAAATTTTATGTGACAAATTTGTAGCATAGTCAAGGAAAAAAGGAATCAGGAGTTGGTTTATATTAGGCTTGCAATTTTAATCTAACATCATAATGAAAATTTAATTATGTAAATCAGTATTGTTAGATTTTTAAAAAAATAAAACCACAGACATTTTCACAAATCCTTTACTCACATGCCAGGAAGATAATGATGTAGCATCTAAAAGCTGTGTATACCAGCTGCCTGAAAGGCGGCCCCATAACTCCCAAGCGGGAACACAGTCCCAGAACCAGGACATAACCTTAAAAGGGCCCTTGGTATTTGGATGGTACAACACAAAAGTCCATTTACCAAGTAAAAGGTCATTTATTCCACTCAATAGTGTCCTACATGACTCCAGTTTATGCCTTTTAAGACTTCACTACATAGTCCTGATAAGCTAAACTGATAACACTTCTGAGATGTGACAGCTGATTAATATTATATTAATACTAACATACAAAACCACACAAGTAACTTATAAGAACTTAGAAACCCAAAAATATGGGTCTTGAAATGGAATATCCGGCATATCTTTAAACTTTATAAAATCTCAAGGTCAACATTATGTACAACAATTGTTGAAGGTTCAGCCATGTAGTCATATAGGAATAAAGAGATAAGGGAAATTAAATTAATTAAATTATCAAATTCACTCTACACTTAACAGCTATGTAATTTTGAAAAAGCTAACCTTTTTACAGTGGCAGTTGCTCAAATAATCAGAATTAACTTTTGTAAAACTCTTAGCACAGAGTAGGCAGTAAACAGGAGAGGAAATGAATGAATGGTAACTATTAATACTTACATAGCATATTCTAATCATTGAGAGCTAGTATACCTTAATTCTTCATTGTCATATTATTGACCCTGGTTCACTAAGAAAACATCAGAATTCTGCCTGATAATATTCTGGTAAGTAGAGAATTACATAATAAATGATCTTTTGCAAGTTTTTGCACTTAAAGTAATATTTAAAATAATTCTATGCAAAGTGATGAATTTTTTTTTTAATTTTTAAGTTTCAGATAGTATAGATTTCATGAGCAGGCTCTGCATTTTAAATGTGCATCAAATCCTATGTGTATATTCTAATTTATCTTAATTCTAAACTACGTTAAGTCTGTGTTGATTTGCACATATAAAAATATTCCCTTATAATTTTACCAACAAATCAGTATTTATATAAAACCAAAGAAAAATAAATAAAAGCCTAATCTCACTAAACTTAGTATTCACTAAACTGAAAGGCCTGAAATAAAGGAAGCATACTTATTTACTTGAAAACAAAAGTATAAATGGTTTAAAAGAAAAGTGAAAAGAAAAAAGGAAATGGTTAAATAAACTGTGATAGGGAGCTGTATAATATTATATAACCATTAAAATTATGTTTAGAAAGCAACTATAACATGGAAAACTGCTTTTGTTAAAATAAGAAAAACTGGATAAAGTGCAGGAAAAAACTGCATAGAAAAGATCAAAAACAATATTATCAGCTATTAAAGGCAGAAAATGGCTGCTTTTCCCTCCAATTCTTCTTTTTTCCTTTCTGCAGTTTCAAAATATTCTTGATTATTGTTTTTATAATGAAAAAAAATTATAGTTTTTTTAAACCATATGTCAGTTTTCCTCCATCTTTTACAAATTGCACATTCCTAAAATTGTGATGATCACTCACCTGTATGCATAGATGTTGTGGGTGGCACTAGCTATTTTCTTATTCTCATACAATTTGGCAAGAACCATTTTCACCTTAAAAACAGCAGTAATATAAATAATGTGTACTTTTTATTTGCTTTGCAAATAAATGCTAGAAAATTATCTTTAAGCATAATGATATAAATACTGTTGTATGAAAGTTATTTAAAGGTTTACTACACTCTAAAGAAGCATTTTTCAAGTTTTCTCCTCATTTTAGGGGCAAAAACTGATACTCTCAATTAGCATAAAAATGACAGATCTAGAATTTTTGAGCATCAGTTATCAACAAATATCTGAATACTATCTGTGTCTAAGGTACCTGCATACATATGAAAAAAAGTATCCTATGTAAAGAATATTAAATGAGAATTTCTAAAAATGAACTCTGAAAATTTACCAAATTTGTAACCAATGTGACAGGTACCTAATAAAGGTACATTCTAAATGTTATAAAACCAAAAATATCTCAGAGTCAAGTAAGTTGCATCCAGGAGATAACATGTCAAGTCTAAAAAGACAAATGGGCCGAGCACGGTGGCTCATGCCTGTAAGCTTCAGCCCAGGAAGCGGCCGGGGCTAGGAATCGCGGTCAAGTCCTGCCTGGGGCCTGTAGCAAGACCTAGTTACAAAAAAATAGCTGGGCATGGTGGCGCGCGCCTGTAATCCCAGCTACCTGGGAAGCTGAGGCTGGGGATTGCTTGAGTCTGTGGTACCCCGGGGCAACAAGAGCCTGTGGTTCCACGGGCAAAAATAGCGAGACGTAGTCTCCAAAAAAAAAAAAAAAACTAAATAAATAAAACATAAAAAGACAAATGGCTAATCTTCTTTATCAAAAGGGAAGAGGCAAGGCTGGGGTGGAAGAAACCATTTCACTCAGAGGAAAGAACATATGCAAATGTGTCAGATTAAGAAATAAAAGGTGCTCATTTAAATTGTTATCTGAAATAATTATTATGTTACATGAAAATTAATCATGATAGAAAAAAATTAAGATCTTATTAAAAACCATTACTTGGATTACTTTGAAAAACAACATCAAAATGAGCTGGACATACTAAATTTACCTGCTTAGGACAAACTACTGGAGCCAAATGGGCCTGGAAAGTACTTCTTCGGTCTGTAATAGGAATGCCATGATCAATCGGAGGTAATTCTTCTATTTCTATAAAGTTAAAAAATTAAATTTTTTTTTAAGACCTTACATTCAAATACTGAAAAACTGTCAATGGACGTAGAGGGAAGGGAGTTGAGAAAGATATGTAAATTAAATGGCAAATCAACTCAAATAACAATCAATCATTATATATTAAAAATTCAAATTATAATTTAAAAGTTTCCAAACATACTGAACATAAAAGGAACTGATTTGTGAATGACTTTCATGACCCAAGGTCACCCACTGGAAACAGTGTGCTGAAACCCAAATCTTGTATCTTTACAGCAGTGAAAGTGACAATATCTAACTTTTAAGAGCACAAAGGAACTCTCAGACCAAAAAAATTAACAGCTGCTAATATATCATAATTAACCAATCTACTATTGTTGAGTTTCTATGTTGGGAAATCTATGACTATTTTATACAGCTGTAGCATGTAATATAATGTCTTCTGCTCATAAAACTATAACTACTTCAAAGGACTGAATTAAATGTAGCAAAAATATATCAAATGAGTACTCGATAGAATATCATGATTTCCAGTTATTCTCTTTATCAGTTTAAGAAACACAAATTTACCTTTAACTCTATTAAAGCTTACCAAAGATCCTAGCTGAATCCTGTATCTAATTTAAGATTAAAAGTTATCAGGAAAAATTAATTTAATGTTCCATTTGATTTAGCATATTTCTGAAGATTTGAGGAAACTGCTATTAATAAGTATTTAAAATACTAAAGTGAAATATACTTTTTAGGTAGAAACAAAGTTGATTTATAAACTCAAGCTATTCTTAAATTGAGTAGCTGATAAGGGAATAATTTGCTTAGCACAAATTAAAATCTTAAAGATATTTATAAGTTTTAATTCAGTGGTTATACTTAAAATTATTTCACTTATATTTGTGAACATAAAATTTAACTCCAATATATCAGGAGGCTAATTAGGATTTCAAAAAATATAACTATAAAGAGAATATAAAGTAAAAACATCAATGCAGTTTTTCTTGGTTTCAATTTTTCATATTACTACTTCAAAACTCTAGAAAGTACCCAAAGGAAAGAAAAAATTTCTTATTTTTTTCCTTATAATTCTAATAGACCTAGCAAATTGTAAAAGTCGGAAGGCAGGGGAGAAAAACTCAACTTTTTCCATTTCAATTCTTCAAATAACTATTTTCTAATTTGTAAGAGCTTGCTAAATTTCTAAACCATTCAAAAAATGTTATATAATACTGTAACTTTATACTAGTTTCTACCAGAAACTGGTAACAATATACCTGTTCGATTTTCACTGATATCAAAATCCAATGCTTTAACTGGATTTCCTGGTTGACATGTTAAAATGAGGTCATCTTCACATTCAACATCTTCCTCTTCAGTTTTCTTCTTTACTTCTGGGCCTATGTGAATAAATGAGACACTAAGTGATTGAGGAAGAATAAAAAATTACACTTAAATCAGAGTAGAATGGGAGTAAAAGGGCAAAAGGATTATGGATTATCTTTACTGGTACTTTGGTGGTAGGCCTGGTGTGGTAACATACATTTGAATAGTTGTAAACCTATACTCCTAAAACATACATAGTGTTGTAAATCAGTGTTACCTCAGTCACAATAAAATCATTAATCTTTAGTCTCTAAACACCATCCTTCAATAAAAGGAATAGCTCTCCTAGGAGAAACAGTTAATCCCAAGATTGGAACAAGGAAAATACATGATAAGTCTAGAATATCTCATTAGTCCAGAAAGTAAGGAACTGTTCAAAAAAAAAAAAAAAGAAAAAGAAAAGAAATAGAAATTTTTTTAAAATACATTGGAGCCAATCTGAAGGAGTTCAAAAGATAAACCTGTAACAATTTGAAGAACAAAATAATCAAAGTAAAAAATTTAATCCATGGAATAAAATATACATCAATCCATATTGGTAGAAGTAAATAATGAGTCAGTGGGAAGAAAAAAAAATAATCTCTTCATTGTAACAGAATTCCAAATTAATGCAGAAGGAAGAAAATAACAGATCACCATTAGGCAAAAACAACATTAATAAATATTGTTGGTAAGATCAACTATTAGATACTAAAATTGGTAAAAGTTTAAGGAGAAATAAGATATTTAGTATAGTCTCAAAGTATCTACAACAAACTATCACCTACAAAGAGAAAAATAGTAACTGTGATGATTAATTTTACGTCAGCTTGGGTGGGTTGTCCATGGTACCCCGGAATTTGTTCAAATACCATTCTAGATACTTTGTGAAGGTAATTTTTAGATAAAACTTACATTTAAATCAGTTCAATTTGAGTAAAACAGATAGCCCTCCATAACGTATCTAAATCTCATCAGATTAAGGCCTTAACAGAAAAAGGACTAACCTCCCCAGAGGAAAAGGGAACTCTACCAGTCTACAGCTTTTAGACTTGAGCTGCAACATTAATTCTTCCCTATACCTCTAGCCTACCCTTCAGAGTTTTGTACTTGCCAGAATCCACTATCATGTGAGTCAATTCCTTTTTAAAAATCAGTACCTTCTTTTCTCCCTTGTCTAGCTCTCTCTCTCAGTCTTTCTCTCTCACTCTTTCTCTTTAAACCTGCCTCAATATAAACACATAAAAGACAAACATATACATAGATACATATAATAAACTTCCATTGGTTATATTTCCTGTTTCTATGTAGTACCTTAACTAATACAATAATATACAATGAAAACATCTGGCAGATACTATCTTAATTAAGATTTCAAGGTAAACTCGACTAATAGTAAAGCATAGAGATCATGAGCTTCTTGATATAAGGCACTATGAAGAATACAGTATCATTTTTGTAGTGCTCTTGTCAAAAATGGCTAAGATCCTCCAATCATGAGAAAACAATGCAGATAAACCCAAATTGAGAGATGTGCAAATAGTTGAACAGTATTCTTCAAACCCAACAAGATCCTTAAATGTCATGAAAGTCAAGGAAAGACTGAGGAAATGTTTATAAACTTGAAGAGTAAAGAGAAATAACAACTAAGTGCAATCAAGGTTTCTACAGAATCCTGAACAGGATTCTATAACAGTAGAAAGGACATTAGTGGAAAAATGTGTGAAATTCAAATATTCTTTTTAGGTTCACCTCCTTAATATTAAACCAGTATTAGTTTCCTATTATTAATAATTATACTAGTATAAGACATAGAGGATACAGAATGAGGAAGCAAGGGAGCTTTTATACTATCTTTGCAACTTTTATGTAAGTCTAAAATTAGTCTAATTTTTAAAAATTACAAATATTGTAATAAATACTATAAATGTAGTATTTCCATAGTAGAAAATGTGGTATAATAAAAAACAAATCTACACTAAAGATTAACGCTAAAAAAAAAAAAAAAATTGTCAGCTGGGCACCTTGGAAAGGAAAATTCTCATGAGATAACCTGTCTACTGTTTTTAGAACTTGTGCTCTCATTAGTTCTTTTGAATTACTAATTCTTCCATTTTAATGTGAAGACTGTAAAAACAACTTTTTATAAAAAATAAAATTTTATTTCCAAACAAAATTTCTTAATAAATGGATATAAGTGGTAATGGGAAAATATCATTTTTAAAGGTAACAATTTTAAAAATTTATAAGATTTGAATGAGGGCTGGGCACGGTGGCAGCCTGTGAGCAGCAGCCTAGGAAGCCACAGCCGGGGCCAGGGATCACAGTTTGAGTTCCGACAGGGGCACGTAGTGAGACCTAGTCCCAAAAAAAATAGCTGAGCATGGTGGTGCGTGCCTGTAATCCTAGCTACCTGGGAAGCTGAGGCTGGGGATTGCTTGAGTCTGTGGTACCCTGGGCAACGTGAGCCTGAGGTTCCACAGGCAAAAATAGTGAGACCTAGTCTCAAAAAAAAAAAAAAAGATTCTAGTGATTCTGAACTTTTTTTATTGCAACTAACCCACCCTCTACAATGATAGATAGAACCCACCCTCAAAGTTGATAGAATCAATTTTGTCTTGAGACCACTTTTCTTACAAGTGCCCTAAAATGTTGCAAAATCATACCATGAATTACACAAAGAATTACTTCAAAAAAGACTTCCTGCATATCCTGAGGACAGACTACCTGCATATCATTAATCCCTTTGATTTTAACAGCACTAAGAACATAGATTTCTACAGAAAAATAAATAGTAAAATGTTCTGAAAAAGATGTATCAACTACCAACTATCAACTTTAAGTGTACACTGATTTTGCTAACAGGTTTATAAACTGGCTGATTCCCTGTAAATAACCTTCTGAAAATTGTAAATATACTATTTGATTTTTGTTTTCTTTATCCTCTTCCCCCCCCCACATTGAAAATGGTTATAGCAAGAAAAATAATATCCTATTTGGAAATGAAATCAGGTTGAGTCAAGTTAATCCTCTCTGAAAAGTCTTTGTCGTAAATGGAATAAAGACTAGTAAAGTAATTGAAAACATTTCTATTTTATCATATACTCAGTATTTCTATGAAAGAATAATGATAGAACAGAATTTAATTTTCAAGTGTTCAGAAATCAGATAGTGGTGATAGTGCATAACTTTGAAATAAAATAAAAAGCACTGACATACATTTTTAAAGGGCTATTAGTAACAGTATGTAAATTACACCTCGTTTTTAAAAAACAATGTTTAGTCATTTATTATATCCTGAATACTGGTCAATGTGTTTACCAAAGTTTTTTTCTATAAATGCTACATTTATTTGAAGCTAATATCTAATTCACATAGTCTAGTAATTAAGACCGTTAGAAGGTTCATATTACCTTAGATAAGAAAACAGAAATTTTTCTTTCAGTACAGAAAAAGATATTTTTCCAATTATAGCATTTTTTAAAATTTAGGTATAACTGGCATATAACATTTGTTTTAGGTATACAATTTAATGATACAATATTTGTGTAAGTCATAAAATGATCACCGTAAGTCTAGTTTACCTACCTAGTTCACAGAATTAACAAAAATATTTCTGTGGTGAAAAGTTTGTAATCTACTTTCATAACAATTTTCAAATACACAAAAATCTAGCATTATTAATTATACCCCCCTGCTATACAAACTATCACCATGACTTCTTTATTTCAAAGTACTGGGAGAGAACTTCTTAACTCTTTTACCAATTTTATACCTCCTCTTCTCTACTTCTGGCAACCACCAATCTGTTCTCTGTATACATGAATTTGGACTTGTTTGTTTTACAAGATTTTTGACTCTTAACCATGAAATTTCATTTTTATTAGAGAGTAAAATCAAACCAACAAGGCTAAAACTTACAGAAAAAAATTTATAAGTACATGTGGAAATGAACTTTCCAAAGAAACATTTTATCACACTTACACCATAACACTGATTTTCATTAAAAATTTCAATTAGATTATAAACATGAAAATTCCATCACTCTAAATTAAAAGAGCATATACAATATTTTATATCCTACCTGGCACTGCTGTCTGTGCTTTTTGTATTAGAACATCTCTTATTTTCTCCACCCACAGGTAAAGAATACTTTCGCCAATATTCTGTCTAAACAAATTTCAGGAAAGAAAATTTTGTTAATTAAAAAAATTTCTTTCTCAAATTCAAAAAAATCCAGAAATTATTTACAACCTAAGAAACAGTGCTTTCTAAAAATGAATTTATAAAAATACGAAACTTAGTAACATCTATGAATGAGTGTTTAACAGATTGTTTATAAACAGTAAAAAAACAAAATTCAAGTAGCTTCCAAGATTAATAGTTTACTTAAGCTAACAGAAAAATGGCAAAAAGGAAAAAGAAAATTGCTGAACTTGAACTGGATGAACTAGACACAAATGCTTTAGTCAATGGATATAGTTCAGGGTTGATGTCCAAGCACTCATTGCTTTCCTAAACTTCACAATTTCAAACCACTTGTTTGGTATATTTACTTCAATAATGAAGAATACAAAAAATATGCAGAACTCTTTCAAAGAGTAGATTTACAAGACTTAAAAGACAATTCAGCAACATTAATTTGTATCGTTTTTGACAAAATATTCTATTGCTTAAGTTGATTCCTTTTGATGCCAAATAACTTTGATGACTCAGATAATCAAACGTTATCTCAAAGGATAACTGAGAAAAATAACTTATCCAGGTTCATATGCCTATAGTTTGTTAAATGATTGCAACAGCAATAAAACACTGTCTACTCTTTAGGAAATGACATTATTTCAGTAAGTGTATGTGTATTTAAAGAAATCACTATGCTAGATAATAAACAACATCTTAACCCCTACTTTTCAAAGATGCCCTTCAGAATATAATCTCTCTTTACCACTATTCATCAGCAACCACCAAAGGATAATTTCAAAAAAATATACAAAAGAAAACAACATTGCTTCAAAATAATTCCATATCCTCAAATCCTCCTTATCTCACCTGTAACACCTTAGCATGGAAACAATACTTGCACTTTTATAACCTATCTTTTTAGGGAAAGCAAAATTCAATTAGAAAGTTTTTCAAAAATTAAGAATGTTGGTTTTTTTTAAACAATTGTTACTTCATTCTTTCTCTTCTCAGTAAAGACAATTATACAGAAACAGAGGAAGGTTCAATCTACAGAGTATAAACCGTTGGTTTGATGAAGCGTCAAACAGAATTCTTTTTGACTGTAGGCTTTGACCTCCTCCCTTTCCTTTAGAAAATTTGTCACTGTAAATTCCTTCTTTGCTCTTTTGAGCAATTAGATACCATTTTAGAAGTTTCATCAATGTTACAACTAGGAATGCCTTTTTCAAGGACCTGGGAGTCATTTTTGAAATGTACTCATCAAGGAAGACAGTAACCTACCTGCCTGTCTCAGTGAGAGAAAAAGAGAATAACTGATACCGGGTGGGTCATTTTAACTTCTGATGAGGAATTAGCGAATGAGGATATCCTCCTAACTAATGTGGAAAAAAAGCTGCAAACTCAAGAAATAATGTGCTACACATATTTCAAGGTCAACCTCTCCCCAATATCTTTCAGTATTTTTCTACCAGTTCATTCCAACTCTTAAAAATCCTACTGCCATGTTTCAGGAGTTTCACTTCAGACTGAGTTCTGGCCTCTCTCCCCTTACTGAAACAGATTTGAGTGGTCTTCCTTGCCTATTTAACTTTGTCCGGTACAATTTTTACTTTGACAAGCCTCATTCTCCAACTTTAAAATCCGAAACTACATGACACATCAAAATGTGAAGAGCTATGAAAAATTTAGTCATTTTCTTGCATTGTAAATTAGTGTTGAAATGAACCATCATAAATTTTAATACTTTCACCTCTCATATCAATTAGTATAACATTCTCAGTATTTTCAATCTGAGAGATTTTAATTCTTTACCTTTTACTATTAAAATAATTATTTTTATATATTTGAAATATCCATATACAAACTACTTAGAAAAATTAAAGTAGGATAAACAAATTAATCTACATCTAATAAAACACTAATAAATCCTATCAATACTCTTAAATATTTCTTTGACGAAACCATTCTTCCCCACCTGCAAAGTTCTCCCTCCTAATTCACTAATTTCTCCCTAAAGTATCTCTTTCCTTCAAATTCTTCACACCCCCAAGCAAATCTGATTATATCACACCCCTACCTAAAATGCCTAAAGCCTACATAATAATGCTCAAAGTCCTCATTCCAATAGGCTCTTTCCTCTTGAAGGTACCTGTTTTATACCTGGCATCTTAATTTACTTGCTGAACTCTGAAGATGCCAGGTTGCTTCACTTAAATGATTTTGTTCATGCAGTTCCTTCTCCAAAAACCTCTTTCCCTTTGAATATACAGCAAACAGCATGCTCAAAGACCTCACAATGGAACCTTCCTCTCTGACCTCAACTGTATAACCAGAGATAGTTTTTTTTTTTTTTTGCAAAAAGCCTCTAAGAAGTACTACTTTAACATCTGGTCTAAATTTCTCAGTAATTACCTCATTATATAGTTTATTAGTACACTTCTATCTTAATTTTCAATTTTCTAACAGGGTGCCAGCATATGGGAGATATTTAATAAATGTTTACTGGGAAAACTAGTTTTTCTGATTTCTTACCTCCACAAATAAGAGGCAACAAACCATAGTTCATAGTCTCTATGTAAAATTCAAATTTAGCATTCAAATTTATACTAAATAAACAAAATGATGCAGCAATATTTAGAACATAATAAAACCATAAACATTAGAAAATACACATTTATCTCACATTTGATACTCAAAGGCTAGTATTTTTAAGTTGCTGCCCTCTGCTGGAATTATACGAAGAAATATTATTAAAAATTGTCACAAAAAACTTAAAAACAGCGTATGTTTTTGAAACACATTCCCAAAATAATACTATGGGATTGGGGTTATCCAAGCATTTTAAATAAACCACACAGTATAACCTACATTCTACCTTCAGAATAATTTTATAATTTCTGATGCACTTAATTCTCAAACAGCACAACAATTATTTAGGGAAAACAGCAAGTTTTACCCTATGGGAGGATACCTTTTAGTAAAGGGGAGGTTTTTTTTTTTATTTATTAGAAAAGGTGGGTGGGAAGTCATTTATGCATGAGTAACACTGCATGAAGAGGAAAAAAATCTAACTGGTAAATATGATTAATAAAATAGAAGCCAAGTATGGGAAGACTTATACAAAAGAGGGGAAATGTTCAACACCACCAAAAGTTACAGAGGTTAAGAAAGATAGGAACTAAAAAAATGATCACAAAACACAATTGCAATATTACTGATGAACAAGTATGTATTATAATTTACCTTGTTCTATTTCCAGAGGAAGAGATGAACTGATTAATACATATAAATGAAGGATTACAGAAAGAATTTTGTTGGACACACACTAGCTGGAGTGCCCAGTAATGTTAGGGACAAATACATGAAAACATTTATTTTAGGAATCACTACATGGAAAATCCTCTATTGGTATAATGTTCTTAGTTGTTTCAGGGTCAACTGTTACCCTTAAAGAACACTATACTATACTTCCAGAAAGTAACAAACAGAATTTATTCCATGAAAATAAACCATCTTTTAATCAAATGTTTTAGGAGGAAAAGATACCTGACCTGAATTCCAATGACATAAAGGGGTCCTCTCACTGTTCTGGACTAGAGTAAAACTATTATTTCAGAATATTTTTGTTTTACTAAATTAATATACTGTGTTAACATTAACCTAACTCACACTAGCATCTTCTCAGTACTACTACGTTAGCCTCCTAACTAGTATAACTAATCTATTCTTGCTCTTTCTATCCATTCTCCAAAGAGCAATAGAATGGTGTTTTCAAAATCAAAATTTTATCATGACATCACATCAATCAAGGCCTTCTCTATTTCCCATGTGTTTCGCAATAAACACAAAAATCCTCAGCATGACCTACATCACACAGCATGACTCCCCTGCCTCTTTTCTAGATCACTTTCCTACCATGCTTCCTCCCTTTCCTCTTTATTTTCACATCATACCACCATTACATTTTATGTCCTAAAATTTGCTAAGTTTCTTGACACAGAGCAGTCTCATACTTTCCTCAGGCACTATCTTCATCTCCGCAACTCAGCCTATAAGTCATAGAAGCCATTCCTGATCGCCCACACTAGGTCAGGTCTTGTTCCAAACTCAATACTACACATTAATATGCTTCTTTTATAGAACTTATCACAGTTGCAATTTTAGATTAATTTCAACATTATAGTAGCATTGCTGCTACCAGTAAATTCTAAATACTATGAAAAAAACAGAGGCTATTTCCGCTTCTGCTAACCAGGCATATCCATATTCTAGTTCAGTGCCTGCCACATACTAATTGTTGAATGAGTAAATGAAAGATACAATATGTCAATAGATTCTCAGTACTATGCCCTCATACAAAAATAAAATTACGATTAAAAGTATATAGTAGTTTAAAAAATTACCCTAAGATTCTGCTGTTATCAGTTGCACTCAACATGGCCTATAAAAATATAACAAAACAAGAGTTCTATCTCTGAATTTACTTTCACAAGCTGGCTAAGTGTTTCTATAGTTATTAGTTTTAACTGTTACTATATTTTTATATCTACAATGAAGTTCATGTCACATGTATGTATAAAATTATATAGACTCTTTCAAGGACTCTTCAAATATATTCTTTTCACCAATAAAAACGTAGTTTAAAAAAGGTTAGAAAAGGCCTTAACCTATCAGTTTCAATAAAAGTCTACAAGACAGACACTGAGATTTTTTTTTTAATCACCTGTCACTTACATATATATTTCTTCAAGGCTATTTGATAAATCCGCACGTTCCTGCCCTTTAAGCCAAGGAGCACTAAATAAAACAAAATAAAGTAATTATTCAAGGACTGTTTACATCTTAAACTGAGTTTACTCCTGAAATCACTAATTAGCTTTTGTTCAACTTTAAAAAATTACTTATTTCAATAAAATGTTATCTAATATTTGTGTAAATCTATACACTTTCAAAATGCTTTCACTGTCATTAACACATTTAGTCTTCCCAGGAAATCATGATAAAGTCAGTATCAATATTATTAAAATGGAATGATTTTTAAAACGAGGGTAAACTCATGGGGCATCACAAACCTGCCCAAGTTTATACAGGTGTCAGCATTGGTTCTAGAATCCAAATCCCCAGATACACAGATTTTGCCACATAATCAGAAGACCCCATTTTTTCTTAACTGATGCCTCAGAATTACCTCTAATAAGCCGACAGAATCAACAAAAAAAAAAGTACTAACTTTTTCTGAAAAGGACATTTCTGTTTATAATCATTCTGGATTGTAGCTTCATTTCCAATAATAAAGCAAAAAATCACAGAACCATTATTAACAACAAATTTTACAAATTCAGTTTTAAAATACCAGTAGATGGTATTTTAACAATCAGCAAGTAGTAGGCAAAAATTTTAGTAATTAAGATTTTTATGCAAATCTGTTATCATGATTTTTCATACCCTTTACTAGGTCAAAGGGCAAGGTTGATCAAAGGTCATTTGCAAGTTGGACTCCTTTAGGTTAAGTATGGCAGCAGAGAAGGTTTCTCAATGACAATAGAAAGGGAAGTGTTACTGAGTAATTACTGGAAGGCAGGCAATTCTAGACAAGAAGCTTGTCAAGGAACTGTGACTAAGTAAGCACATCCAGTTTAGGAGATACTCCCTGGGCAGAAGTTTTTGGATTACTAGGACTATCTAGTAATATGTCTAAACAGGAAGATTTCCTTTCCCATCTCTGAAAACAATTAATTCTATAAGTCACTTCACTCCTCTGAACCCTGTGATTTGATTTTATACTAATGTCTTACTTTAATGTGTTTTATATAATTATTTATATAAAAGCTCTATGCCAAATCCGAAAAGTATTTTAAACTACTGAATGTGTTTGGATAAGTATTTTATATCAACATGAACAGTATTAAGAAACAATCTTTGAAAATGTATAATCTCTTTGAAAAATAGAAAAATAGAAATATAGCTTACTTCAGTTGATAAATAGGTGGAGCTGTACCTGGATATTCATTAGGTAGCATCACCTACAAAGCAGTTTAAAAACAAATCTGTTTACATGTCATCATGGATCAAAAATAACTACATTTATAAAGTTAGCTGCTGACAAATACACTATATTTCTAAAGCTAGCCACTGAACAAAACTAGTCTTGCCACGCTAAGAAACAAAATCATTTTTTTGGTTAAATCTCCCCTCTCGTATTTACGTTCCTACCTTAAGTGTGTTATTAGTGATGACTCTGACTTTTAAGGAAGAAACAAATTATTTGCAGAGAACATACATAGCAATGAAAATTAGAAAACAAGGGTGGGAAGAACAAAGGAATAAAAGAAAGAAACTGATAGAAGGGCATTATATCCTTACCCCAAATGGTAAAAGTAAGCATTATAAATTCCAGGTATTTTACCCAAAAATACTAAAAGAAATTAAATGCATTGCATAACTAACATATAATAGAGAACATACAAATTTCTTTTCATATCAGCATTATTATAAAAACAAATAACTGAAAAGTTTATCATCTTTCATATTGAAAGCATGCAATAATGAAAGAATCAGCATTAAAACAGAAAACTACAGCTGATATTTTGATTTATTTAAATTGATTGTCAAGCAATAAAGAAAATGAGTACCTACTCTATAAACTATATAAATTACTAACCTATTCTTCCTTTTAAATGATAGCCATCTTTCCAAGTTTAGATCCTCTCCTATTAAATGGACAGGATAATGAAGGAGGATGAAACTTAAGTTTGTCAACCATATATTAAGAACACATATAATTAAAAGAATTGGGCTAGGAAAGATTTAGACTATCAATCCAAGTTTAACTTAGAGAGCTGAGATTTGATTACCCAAATTCAGATAATCAATCCTTAACAGAAGCCAACCACAACAACAAAAATCAACTTAAAAACTACCATACAAGTATAATCATTACAAGAATATTAGTAAGCCATACAGTGTAAATGCTATAACTGGGAAATGACCACAGAGAAGGGAGGAGAAATACCTGCAAGCAAAGGGTCCACTTGGGGTCATCTATATCGTCGCTAATTCTAATACAAAAGACTTTGGCACAGTCATCAATGACACACCATTCCTCGCCATATATAGCTGCCATTGCTTCAATTTCCTCATTCTGAAAGAAGGTGATGGGGAAAGTCAATGAAGGCAGGCACACACCCAAAACCTGGGCTTTTCTTACTCCTTTATAAGGTATGCACTTAATTAGCCTTGTTGAAGGATACCAGAATGAATGTCACCCATAACCATTCTTTGGGTGGTTACCTTAATAATACAATGACTGGAACTAGTATTGCCACATTTCTTCGCTTTTGGTCCCTATTGAGCCAAAATATTTATGCACTCCTATACCTTGAGATTCACAAGTGAAAACACAAGCCTATCTTCTTTGCCCCATTTTTTCCCCAACAGGTTATCCCCCAAATCTAGCTCTTTATACCTATCTCATTTGTCGTTTTTGTTTTGTTTTGTTTTGGATATGGACACAAAACCAAGCGGTTTCTTTTTTTTTTTTTTACGATCAAACCCTCGAAATATTTCAGAAATTCTTTTGGTTTGGGGTGAAAAAGGAAAATAACCGGATGTGAAAGTAAAAGTGGGAAGCAAAGCATGCGTTGAGCTGTTATATTTCGCCCTCAGAGCCCAGTAGGAAAAGCTCTCAAAGCACCCACGTGAGCAGCTGGGGAAGGATCAGAGCCCAAGGGAGTAAGAGTCGGTGGCCCTCAGGTACTCCCGAGGCTCTGTGTTATTGCCCATCTTGAAGAGGCAGAAACCGGGGTTCTCTGTTGGCTCTTCAAGGTGACCCCGCAGTGACAGGAGCGCGGAGCACAACCCGCTTCTGCCTCAGGCCCAGAGCTGCTCAGTCGGTGCTGATGGATGACTGACACCATCCCTGGCTGGCCAAGGCCGCCGACACCCGGGAGCTTGGCAGAGAACAAGTAAAACGAAACCAAGGAGCACCCGGTGCGGTCGGCGGGGCAGGGGGCCGCTTCGGCCGGAGGGCGCCTCCGCGGCAGAGGCCCGGGGTGGAGAGGCGAGGCCGAAGTCAAGCCTGGAGGTCGGCGCCCCGCCGGGGCCTCACCTGCCTCTGGTCGCTCCCTGCATCCCCCTCAGCCATGCGGGCCCGGGAGCGGCCAAGCGGCCGCCGCCAACCCAGGTCCGAAGCGCGGGGGCGGGGCGCGGCGAGGTGGAGGGACCCGAGAGTCGGAGGCGCGCGGCCGACCCGGAACAGCAACCCGGCCGCGTGGCTCTGTCCGCTTCTCCTTCCGGGTCGCACGCCAGGTAGCCAGGGGTTCGTGGCGCTGGTTCGGCGCCTGTTTGGCTCTTACCCTTCGCTTATACAGGGATGGAAGCCCCCTGGCTCCTGGGGTGCACGGAGGCCTTTTTGGCTCTGTCTCTTGGAACGTCGTTGAGCTGGGACATCTGCTCGGCCGCTGAAGCCTGGATCCGATCCCCCCCCGCCCCCCAGACGTGTGAGAGAGTCTCTTAACCTTCACATCTCAGGGAAAACTCGACCCACAGTCCCAGATTTCCTTAGCTTTTCAAGGCAGAGTCTCTTTCGCAAATATGGGTTGGATTTACCAAGTGCAGGCGAAGGAAAATGAATAATTTTGAAAACGCAGAAACCCAATCGTTTTGTATTAGTTTTGTCTAATATTCTGAGATGTTTTCTTGAACAACTTTCGTACAAGACACTAGTTATGCCAATCAGTATAAGAATCACTGCTTAATTATCCAAAAATTGATGAATCAGCTGCATCGATGACTCGTCCCCGCCCCGGACTTAAGTATTCCAATACTCTAGTTGTGAATTACCATCACCTTTTAAAAGACACTTTGATCAAACCACTTACTCTCCTAGTCTCCATGTTTTTTTAAATTCCCTCTTGCCTCACTTCATACACACAAATGCTCAAACTATTACATCATTCCTCTTCCCTCTTCTTCAATGATGGGTATTTTTTAAGTTCCCCATTAGAACTTTGGTGAGTCGAGTGTATTGCCCAAGAATCTATAAAAGATTTGGTCGAAATTACTTTGAGGGTATGCTACTAAAATCCTGTGGTTATAATTCAACAGAATATACTAGGCGCCTATTAATGCTAAGCTTTGGGGTTGGAAAATCAGATGTCCTGTCCTGCGTTGTCTCTAAGGAGCTAAATTATAAGGAATCAAAATCCCATTAGTCAGGCTAGAAGTATATCCTGCTGTATTAGTAATACAAAGGACAATCTATTCAAATTTTACTAGACTTCTTGTTACAGAGAAAGCTTGAACTGAGTTATAGAAATACAGGTAGAGTGATTAAAGGAGAGGAAAGGTGTTAATAGATAGGAAAATATTGACACAAAAAAATCTTCATTTAAGGAACTTCATGCCATCGATTGCCTCTGACATCACAACTGTGATGTGATATGATGTGACTTGCATAAGCCCTTTATAGTTATTTCTGCAGATATGTACATTTTAATTCCATGGAAGGACTTAGAGAGCTTTACCACTGTGATGTCGGGTACATGTCTTTACTCCAACTATTTGGTTTGGATATTATGTTATTTTTTCATCTTAAGCGAAAATAGTTTCAGGCTCCTCCTCCAAATAACTTAGAGTCTGAAAGTCAGTGTCACAGCCAGCCTTTCATAGTATTTCTCTTCAAGGTGAGGAATTTGCCTGGAAGTTCTGAAGGGCTTGGCCACAATGCATCTCCATGTTGTCTGAAATCTGTAATTATCATCCTAACATTACCTAGATGACCAGCTGCTTTCCATCCTTCCTTCTGAACTCTTACTTCACTAACCTCTTCATATGTTTTATGTGTTCTAATGCATAATGTTTTCCTTTTCCACTGAGAAATAGAGCTATGGAATCCTTTCTTGGCATAAGCTTATGTAAAATAGACAAAGTTTTTGTGATTGAAATAGTGTAATGAGCCTGAAATTTCCAGCTGTTCAAAAATTCTGCCTCTCCCAGATAGGGGACACTTTCCTAGTGTTAGAATAACCAAGAAAGTCTTCAGGTGATGAGGAAAGGTGCATGAAATCAGATCCCTCAGACTCTCCCATAGAAGAGAAATGTGATGAGTGGCTACACCAGAATCTCTATGAATATGAGCATCTTAGCCCAATTTCTCTGAGAGGAGAAATTTGAAACTTTTTGCTCAAGTTTAACAAGCAAACTGTAGAAACCAAGTAATTAGAGGGGGAGGCAATATGTGATTTAAGTTACAAAGAAATGAAACCCTCTTGGTACCAAAAATGAATGCATGTGAGTGTGTAGTGTGACAAGAGAAGTTTGACAGTTGTGGTATTAGAGGCAAAGAGAATGAGTTGGTTGAACAGACAATACCTAATCCAAAAATGTATACATCTTCTGACAGCAACAGAGGTAACTGCATAACCAAGTAAGTAAAACTCTGAAGGGTTCTTCCTAATCCAACTTGGATGATTTAAAAAGGCAATTCCTAAGACCTTGTTACTCAAAATAGGTTTGAAGACCAACAGCATCATATTATCTGAGAACTAATTAGAGAGACAGAAACATATGACCCATTTCAGACCTACCAAATTGCATTTTAGTAAGATTCCCTAGATGTTTTTTATGCACATTAAAGTTTGAGAGTCTTGTGTGATGACTATGAAAAAGTACCTGAATATCTTAGTGAGTAGGAAGAGCAACTGACTCAGAGCCCCAGTCTCTCTGAGACCTATGACTCCCTTTGCACTAGACCATGTTCCTTAGGCTGCTCTCAGCCAGGAACACAGCAGTTACTCAAGGAGACTTGTTCACGAAACAAGACATTTCTCTGAAAGCTCTGAGAAGACCTTACTGAGCTTTCCTAACAACTACTGGTATACTGACTTCCTTTCCTCTCCTCATTCGCTCAGTAGTTAGCTGTGTATCAGTCCGAGAGTTCTCTGAACCTCCTCAGTCTCCCTCCACATTTTCCCCCCAGGTCTTTCTCCCAATAAATTTCATGCACTTTTAACCTCGTTTTGGTATCTGCCCCTGCAGGACCCAGATCAGCACAAACTGTAATATAGGTCAACTCTGCTGTAGAATGTTCTTTTATGATAATATCTTTCTGAAATATTTTTCTTAGGGAAATATGTTTCTAAGATCTTTAAGAACCAGTGCACGCATGCACGCACGCACACACACACAGTTTTTGGAATACTACTTAATAATGGTTTCCCCTTTTATCCTCCTAGCTAATGAAAGACAATGTCACAGATTACAGTTTAGTGAATGCTGAGGCATTAGGTTCTCTTTGAACCATTTATCTGTGTTCTGGCCATCAATTTGACCAATAATTTTGCCAGCAAAAAGGACACAGGTACAACAAGAGAGTAACATTCTAATTATTCAGGTGTACATTTTATGGCAAATCTCTATTAAAGAGACAGACAAGGGAACAGTCAAGATTGGCAAGCTATTGGGAAAGGGGGAAATCCTTGAATTTTATGTCATCACAAATACCACTACAATCTGGGAATACTGACTGGCAATTATATAAACCATAGGAAAAAATAGTGATGCCAAGCATTTGCTGAATTCTGGATAGTTGGGGCAATAGACAGGCAATGTCTACTGAGTGACAGTTGAGTTCATTTATGGTGAAACCATATGATAAGAGCCCTGTTATAATGTTTATATAGTCAGCACAGCTGTTTCAGAAATAGCCCCATCTCCTAACAGGGTGTGCAGCTACTAAAAGACCTCTGGGTGTCCCGATAACTGTAACAGTGTGTCCAAATGTGTATTCCCCAAAAAATGAATTCCTTGGACAATAAAATAGTCTAGAGATGTCCTGTACTCAGTCAACACTATTAAACACACTTCACTTGGTAAATTTATATTAAATTTCTCAAAGTCCTCCATATTCTAATGTAAGTATAGACCTCTAAAAAAGGACAATAGTACACATCTTACAAAGAATTTGACTAGTTTGCCTGTCCTTCCTGTTACAGAACAGGGTGAGAGGTATCCTGGAACCCCCAAACCTGCCTGTTCTAAATAGGTTCTATCATCTACCGTATCAAGACAAAACATACTCTAGTGTATAAGACCTGGCTCCTCTGATGGTGGAAATGCTGCAATTATGGACGTGGAAAGGAAAGCAGGAGTGTGGGACATGAAAATAGTAGGGGTAAGGGGCTTCACATTTCCAGGTCCTGAGAGGTGCCCGGCCGTCTGGGTGCCCAGCCGTCTGGGTGCCCAGGGTCCTGATGTTTGGCTTTCTGTCAGGGAAAGTGTCCTTGCGGCCATCACCCAGCAACATTCAGCAGATGTTTGTTCTTCATATTAAATTAACCTCAAAGGGACACAGTATTTGTTAGGGATGGAACACAATCAGTCCTCCAAGTTTCAGGGAAGAGGTTAGAGAGAAATGTATTAGTTATGAGTTAAAGGTTAACCCCCAGGTAGAGGGAAGAAAGAACCAAGGGAGGTTAAAATGTAATTCTGCTTAAAGCTAGTTTTTAGCCTAGGGGAGTTTTTGTTATCAAATGGAGGGGCTGTGAGGCCAGTCTCTATTAGAAAACCTTATAAGAAGCTTGTTAAGGGTCTCGACTTGGGCTTTAAAAGGAGGGTTTACTTGAGGGGGGGCAGGAAATGGGAGTAATTTATGATTTGGTAACTGAGTAGATTTTATCTTGGAAGCAGGAGGCCCAGAGAGCCTAAAGCTACAGTTGGTAAAGAAGAATCAGTCACGCTACTAGCTGTGAGAGGGATGATTTGATAATTTTAGTGATTTGTGCAGTGTACTTGGCTTAGTCTGTGCTCAAAAACAATAATAGATTGGTGTTTTTGTTTGTTTGTTTCTTCCCCCTCCTCCCCCCATGCCCACCCATTTGTTTATTTCATCATGGTCAAAGAGTGACTTTTCTCCTTTGGTGTGCCATGAAACTGTTAGGTTAGAAAACACAGGATCACCCATGGGGTCACTGCAGATAGCAGTCTAACTCCCAGAAAATGGAAGGAATTTTTTCTTTCCCGCATTATCTCATTAGTAATTTTCCTCACAGTATAGATCAGTGTCATCCAAACGGTATCTAACAAGTATTTTCAATGTGTGTATAGTCTATCTTCTTCAACATCTACTATAAACTCCATGAAGACAATATACTGTATTCTTACTCATTTTTGTGTCTCTGACATCAAAAGCAGGCCCAGCTACTGGTAAATATTGAATATTACTTGGATGGATGCATACATTAGATGCCTGTAGAAAGGGTTCATCAGGATGCTGGTGGGAGAGGTTTAGGAAGGGAAGTAAGAAAGTTTGAGGCATGTGCCTTATAGAGCCTCTATTCCAGGAGCTTCCTGGAGCTTCCCTGTCACTGATGATGAATTAGTTAACTGGGAAATACTAACCCTAGAATGAAAAACTGTTTAAATACTAACTGAAGTGTCTTGTGAGGTTGTGGAATGTTAAAATCTGATGAAACTCTGTCCAAATAGATACAGAAGATAATCTAATACTTGCTAGTTTGTATTGTTAATGTCTCCAGAAGTTTGAAAAACAAACAAACAAACAAACAAAAACAGAAGTCTTTCAATCACCTACATATAATGGCCACTGTAATAAGTGTCTCTCAGAGTTCTTATTCAAATGTCAAATTCTAAGATGTGCTCTCATGTAAAAACAATGCTTCTCATTAAAATACTAAGGTATATCTGGAAATCACTCTGAAGTCTGAAGAAAACATTCCAGGTTCATATGATGTCTACTAATGTAAAGGGTTTAGAAACTATTAGGGATCATTTTAAACAATAATCTTAAAAATATTCATTAACTGTTTTCACAAAACTAGCAAAAACTTACGTATAAGGAAGGAATGGTTTATAGAAGACAGTTTATACCTACCATTTGCATGGTTAACTACAGGTTTTGTTTCATTTGTTTGTTTTTAATGCCATCTGATACTTTTTCTTACAATACTACAGAAAAGTTACTAGTTTGGTTGAATTCAATATTTTTTTATTAAATACCTGTTTTGTGCTATCTACAAGTATATGCAATTCATTTCTAAGAAGGTTAAAACCATGAAAAAGATGTTAGTGGGTAACATGGCTGAATGGAGCAGCTGGGGGCCCCCTCTTTGTGACAAGTTTGAAAAATAAGCCCTGGTGGACAGGGTCTGACAGAAAGACCACAAGAGAAGAAATGGGAAGAGTGAAGGTGAGAGTGCTAACAGGAGTCAGGGTGGTCAGACACAGTAGAATGGTGGGTATGATACAGGGTAGTGACGCTGAAAATTGTCTGAGTGCCCTGGTGGGCAGATTCTGAGAGAAAGACCCCAAGAAGAAATGAGAAGCTGGAAAAGGGTGGATAAAAAGAACGAGTAGAGAGGAAGAAGGAGATGAGAAGGGCTGCTGAAGGCAGGCCTGGTGAATTTGGCCAGACGCCGTTGAAGATGGGCCTGCTGAAGAGTGCATGGAGCAGCAGCAAGGTGGCATGGAAGCTAGCTGGAAAGTTGGTACTTGGGAAAGCCCGGGATTTGTAAAGACTGAACTTAGAGAGATGCCTGCCTCATGTTTGAAGGTGCAAAAGGGTATCATCTTGGACATGTGTTTTGAAACTTTGAACTAAACAGGGAATGGGGTAAGGTAACTAGACACGTGTACACGTTATTAATGATTGTTGGTTTTTAATAAATGTTGTTGTTTAAATTGCATTGTGACTTGCAGCTGCCATGCAGGTGGAAAGAACCTAGGAGTGAAAGCTAGATTTTAAAAGCATCACTTATTTTTCCTTTGGCGCACTGGCTTGAGAGGCTTCTTGCCCTTGTATCAACTGATATCAATAACGGCCCTTCTCTGTAAGGACCTAATTTAAACTACATGTAACACATAGCTCCTGCCAGGTTTATGCTGAAGAGATTCAAATTACCTAGCCTTATCCTTTAGCATCATCTTATGTGTGGTATACATCAAAACTGTAGTAATTATGTAGTTTCTTCACATACTCTAGAAGGGCTTCAGAACTAGGAGACTAAGGTACAAATGGCAGCTTTGCCAATGACTAGCTGTGTGATTTAACAACTGTGCTTCAATTTCTTTGCTCTTAAGTGGGGATGATAATAGTATCTATTTCTAGGATTATTATAAAAATTAAATGATCTATGAGAAAGGTATAGCATATTATGTAATATATTGCTATTACATATAGTGAACAGTATAAAGTTTCACTATCCAACTCAGTTGGTAATCTTTGCTACTTGCTACACAGAAGTTTCATAAAAATTGCTGGTGATATGACTAGTAGCAAGATGTATGTCCTATCATTTGAGCAACTCAGCCCATGCTACACGGTGGGAACAAAACGAGACCTCTTATCTACATTTTCTAAATCAATGTTTGAAACCAGTTTCTCCTCTTTCCCAGCTCCTACAATGCACATTAGTTTTCTAATGCAATTCTTGCCATCAAGAGAGGAAGAAAAAAGCTACCAAGAAAGAGGATAAAATGGCTCAAATCCCTTTCTGGAGTGATTGGCTCCAGGTGAATAGCGTTATCAAGAATAATGGTTGCCAGAATCAAACTAATGAAAAGACAGCATTCTCTCCTGTGGACTTAAAATTTTCAGGATGAGTTTCTAAAATTGAATTTGGCAATGAGTGTTCCCTTGTACTCCCTTTCATGGGACAAATAAATTCACACACAAAATATTGCATTTGTTGACATTTGAAAGGGAATTAATGTGCACTAGTTAATGATGTGTCAGGATTTTGACAGGAAACAAGTGGCAGACTCAAGAAGTTTAATTGAAGAAAGACTAAGGAAGGGATGATTTAGAGAAGAATGGGTAAGTTTAGGGAACCCACAACAATTCAAAAAGCAACCAAGAACTACTAATTGTATGGAAGGAACAGTGTAATACAAGACCAGACAGAACACCACCATAGAACAGGGACTGCTTAACAGAAGCTGTGTCTTTCAAAAAATGCAGCCACTGCTAAAAATTCTTAACAAAGAATGTGTTCAGATAGTTCATCCTCTCTCTTCCTGTTTACAATGTCCTGTAAGTACCTGCCATCCTCTGAATCCAACTGGAAGAGCATGGATGTTAGGGGGTTCAAGCTTGGAGGCTAACCTCTCAGGACACGGAGCCTGGAAGACTGGAGAATGGATTTAGAAGGCAGATGGAGAGTCCAGAATAACACTCAAGCTAGAGTTAAAGACAAGAGAACATAAACAGGTGCTTAAGGTGATATTATGCACTTCCAGCCCACCCCTAAATACCAGTATGGGCATCTTATACATTGATGCTAGTGTGTTCACAGTAGAAAATGCCAGTTAAAACCACAAAGAATTAACCAGTTATGGTTGCAAATATGTTTACTCAGTAGAGTGACAAATAGCTCAGTAATTAATACGGTTATAAGGATGTTACCACAGTTTAAGAAATGTCACTAGAAAGTTAAATATTATACTAATGTTCATCTCTGAACTTACTTAAAATAGAAAGGGCATTCTACATTGAAAGAGTGGGACTAATAGCACACTGTGTCATAGACTCAGCTGTTAAGCATTTTGAAATGATATAGGCTCATGAGAACATAAGGTACACTGCTACAACAGAATTTAAGAAAAAATGCCTCCAGTGTGCTATATTAACCGAAGAGATCATCATCCCAAGAAGAATGTCTTTATGAGGCACATGACCTGCCTCTGGGGGAGGAGTCAGTTTTTACAACAGCAGAATGAGATTTATAAATTATACACTGAAAATTATGGATAGACACATCAAAAAGATTTTTTTTCCAAGCAGTGGATAAAAGAGTCACTAGTAGTAAGTAATGATCTGGAATAGACAAATTGTTTCAATCTCTAGTTTGTAATGATCTGGAATAGACAAATTGTTTCAATCTCTAGTTTGTAGTATGAAAAATGACAAAGTATAGGGCAAAAGCTGTAGAAGTGTATTCTTGACCTTACCTAGAAAAATACACAAAAAGCAGGAAGAGGGTTTAA
The DNA here is from genome assembly GCA_004024945.1 of Uropsilus gracilis. Classification (NCBI taxonomy): domain Eukaryota; kingdom Metazoa; phylum Chordata; class Mammalia; order Eulipotyphla; family Talpidae; genus Uropsilus; species Uropsilus gracilis. The sequence goes on along the minus strand of PVHY01000777.1, from coordinate 133,467 downwards.
TATTCTGGTATTTCAATTATTTTATCAAAAGAACCAAAATAAGATGTAAACAGTAAAAAAAAAATTCATTGTAATAAAGCCATAAAATTGGAAAAATTTTGTGAGCTGCAGAGGTAGCTAAGAACAGCTTGGTTTTCAAAAGCATCTCATCTCTTATAGTTTAATTTCATTTAATTACATAACTATATACCAAAGCTGGGTGAAAGAGGAAACTAGTGGCCCATTAAAAGTAAAACAATGACTGAAAAAAATTCTGAACTGAACAAAATGTACTGAGTAAAAACTTCTTCCATGGCTCAACAGAGAACAAAATACTAGTACTCAGAAGAAATCAAGTTTAAGAGTGAAAGTCAATAGTTAAAAACAAAGAATGATAAGACTATAATGAGTTCTGCTCTTGATCACTGGCAAAGATTTATTGTGTAGAGCAGAATAAGTTCCACAAGGGAGAAGTGAGAGACTGGAGTTGAATTAAAGAGAGAAAGTATAGCATAATGCAATTGTGAGTCATTTAAAGTCTTGGAGTAAGAGAAAGCCATAGTAACTTAGACTTAACCACAAATATATTTTACAAATGACTTCCCCTTGAAAACTAAGGAAAAGACAATTTGAAAATATAAGAAATTCCATTTATAATGGCATAGTCTGAACAAAAGAATGATGACCATAGCAAAATTGGGGGAGGAGGGGCAACTGCTAACAATGCTTTTAAATATCTGCTGGTGGAGCTCTTTTTGAAATAGCCAGGATATCAGAAGGACAATGTTTCTGTATGCAACCACCTCAAGAAGTGAGTTTGGCATTCATAAGGCACTTGTGGCTTCAGTCTCATGGGGTAGTAAGAACTATACACAATGTAGAAGGGGGGCTGGGCAAGACTGTGCCTTACATACATGCTACTTGGGCCAATCTAGGCTGATGACTCTGCTGCAATTTCCAAGAAACAGAATGAAGCTGTAACCAAAGTACAGAAATGCAAGCAACATGGAAATGGTGCATTTCACTCAAGGTCAATAGACAAATTTAAATGCAACCATTAAGTGAGCGGTAAAGAAATGTCTTCCAGTAAGATACATTTATCATTTATGGAAATAGTAGCATTGGGGAAGAAAAGGCCAAAAAAAAAAAAAAAAAAGAAAGAAAGAAAGAAAAGAAAAGGCCTGGGGGTGAGGCAGGGAGTGAAAAATTTTTCAGACTCTCCAACTCTCTGATTCTAAAGTACTGTCTTCCAGCTATACCAGTTGATCATATAACAGAAGCATCTTGTTTTTAGGTTGCAATAAGTAGAAAGTAAGTAAAAATTTGCTTTTTCTGAGATTTCCCTCATCTTGCAATGAAGGTACCACCTAGCAATGGGAAGCAACTTCTCACAATGTTTTGTTGTTATTGCTTGCCAACAAGGCAGAAACTGTCCTTAAGTTAAGTCACTGGGAAGTCCCAAATGCAAAATAAAATGTTTAACTTACACATAATATAGTTACATACAAGACCAGGAAGGGGAACACGTGAACAAATCCTGGAAAACGTGGACACACTTTGACTAGAAAAAGGGGAGAGGACAGTTGAAATACTAACATGTTCTCTACCATTCATGAATGACTAAGTGATCCCATTCAATCCCATGAAAGTGGTGGGGTCTCTTGGATTGCCTTCTAAATACATTTTTTAAAGGAAAGCAAGGAAATATTTACAACCATGTATAAGAATAGAGACAAGTTAATTCAAATTGTTTGTGTATTTCAGGTAAGGTAGAGGCATTTTTTCAAAAGTCCATTGAACAGACTTCCTATCATCTTTGAAAAATATGGGTGCCTTTGCAACATTCGACTTGCTGAAATCAAAACAATTTTGGCTCATGAAAAGTCATTAAACTTCAGTTTAAAAAAATAATGAAACTAAAAGAACATTTCCAGTATGAGACCAGGATAAAAAAAATCGCTGGAAGAATATGGTAATCAGATTAAACAAGCATGATCAGGCTGAATGTACTTAAACACTGCAGCTCCATGGAGGAAGGTAAGAGAACCATCTATTTGATAATAAAGGTGTAGCATATAGCATATACTCTGATATATAAAAGGTAGGGGAAATGTACCATCTACTAAAGCCTATACAAGTTCATTTAATGCCGGCTGCAAAAGAAACAAAAGCCACTAACTAGCAGGTTCCAGGGGGAAAAAAAAAAACAAAACAACCTTTTAAAATGTGGCCTGTCACCCAGCTTTTTTACCAGATCCTTCTCACGAGCGAATAGCAGTTGCCACTCAAATGCAGTTCAACAACAGGGTTTTATTAACAAGGGAAATTAATGAAGAAAACAAAAAGTCCTCACAGCCACTAGTGGCCAGTTATCTTACCCCAGTCACCATTTTTAGTCCCAAAGTTCCCTAAGACCCATGTCCAAGGTGGTGCCTGTTTGCCCCTCCAAACCTGAGGCAGGCACTGCAAAGTCCAATCTTTCTCTGGTGTCTACTCTCCTTCTCTCTGGTGTCTGTGCTGTTCCTCTCCAAGTCTCTTCAAATTTCTTCCACAATTGCTGATGCACAAATCAGCTTTCCAAATCCCTGGCCATTTCCAGGTACCAGCTCACTACACTGCCTTGCTGCAGTGCCACACTCTCCACACTGGCCACTCTTCTGTCAGCCACCATGACTCCTTGCCACCTCCAGGGCTTCCCCTAGCAGGCCACATGGGCCTGTTCTCTCAGTCCGCCATTCTCTTTCTTTTCCTTTTTTTCCTATCTTTGCTCCTTCCTTTTATTCCTGCTTTTTTCTCATGTATCTTTCTCTCAGACCCCATCCACCAGGGCATTTTTGGCACCAATTCAATTTTTAACTGCATCACTAGCCTGTATCACCTTGAACCACAAAAACAATGTTAGATTTGTGTTTCTAGTTTGATTAACTTGTATTCCAGCTACATCTCTATTTCTTTATCATTAAAACAAAAACCAACCAAATAAAATAGCAAGTAAAAAAAATCCATATTCTAATTTAGCACTTGCAGGTAAAGGGGGTTTTGAATTGTATCACTTGTTATAAAAAGCTTTCCCAAGGAACTACGAAAGATTACCCCTTTCTTTTTTTCTGTCCACCTTTCACCCATCTCAAGTCAGCTTAAACTCTAGCAAAAAGACTATAGTTAGGCCACCACTGTTGCTGTGGATGCTGTGACACTGATGTATCATGCTCACATTTGTGTCCTGCTGTTTGGGGTAGATTCACGGGATGGGGGTGGGGGTGGGGGCAGTTTCTGCTTGCCCTGGCTGGGAGGCTTACCTAAACTGTACTGCAAGGCATCCACCCTGCTTCCAACCTATAGAAAGGTGGCATAATGATACCATCCTATGGACCAAAGTTACCGGAAATGGGATGGACTATCGACCCCTCTGCAATCTTCTCAGTATGCAGATACCTCTGGGACCACATAGGGTCTGTACAGTTTCACCTTCCACATCCCCAAACCACCCTCCAAAATTTGAAGTACAATTCTATCCTATAAGTTTAAACACTGTTATGTTTCACTGTTGGTGGCCAGACACAAGCACGAGAAATGAAACGACGAGGAGAGATGGCCCAGCCACAGCTGGGGGTCAAATGGAAGTATGAACCATGAGACAACTTTATTAACAAAAGGAAGAGGTATTTATAGACACAGGTCGAAGGCCTGGCAGGGCCTGGTGAAGGTCTGGCTAATTCTATGAAGGATAAGACATCCTGAGAGACAATTGACATTCTAAAGCAAAGAGTAATTTGAGGAAGTGGTGTAGGGGTGGTCTCTAATCCTTGCAAGAGCTAACATTGATAAGGAAAAGCCAGGCGCCCCGCCATTTGCTACATTAAAAGACCATTCCAGGTAACCCTTAGGTTTTCCTAGGGGCCATTAACAAGAGAGGTTTTCCTTTATCTCATTGGGCATGACTCTTCTGGAATGCAAGTGGCGCACAGCATTTCACCAGTATTTCACTAAAGACTTTCCAGATAGGCACAGGTGTGACCAGGGAAAGACAGGGCTCCTTCCCTCATAACAGTATCCTTTGCTCAGTCCTGCTGAGTATCTTCCAGGAAGTGCCGTCATGTATTATATTTGTTTCTTTGGGGATTAGAGGGAGTAGCATGAAATTTCGTGTTTTAGAAAAGCACAAGTACATTCTTTCTAGTGAAAGGCCCATTTGTGGGTGTGTGACACAGGGTCATCTGCCAGCTGCACTTTCTGCTGACCACCACTCCTGTCAGGAGGGTCCTGACAGTTACTGATGACACCAGCATAACTATTTGTCCACATTGGATGTAACCATGAAGGTATAATCCAAGAAATAAATGTAAAATGCCCCACTGCTGCTATCTGGCATGGAAATTACCTACTCCTGTATGCAAGTGTTTGGCACAGGCAAGAATGCAGATTGATTCAATGGAGCCATCTTTGTCACCAAGACAATGCACAAGTCAGCGTTTTTCCATGACTTTCTTTTTGGAAGGTTTGGAGATAGCCTTTAACCACTTGCTGAGGAACACATTTCCTATTTCCTGGTGTTTCCTATCCAGTACTGGGACTGAGGGTATAAGCTACCACTTGCAAATATCCACTGTATCCCAGCCCTCATTGACTTAATCTTCCCAAATCTTTCACAATTCATTTTACTGATCATTTCCAGAAGTCATTATGGCTTACCTTTTGGAGTAGTTTTCATTGTATTTTTTACCTCTCAAATTAGATTATAAACTTCAGGAGGCCAAGGATTTGTATATAAATGTATCATCATTTTTTTGTTACTTTCCTTTTCTAACCTCTTTTCTCTAATTCGCTTAGTTGAGGAAAAAAAATTACTTACCACTAGAGGGCAGTGAAGAAGTCAGCGAGCATAAGGATGGACCAAAACGCTACAAGTTTAGCAAAGCTTATTTTATAATAGGACTTATTAAGATTTTTCTATAGCATCATTGAAACTAATGTACTGGGACTGCTGATCACACCCCCTAACACTGTGTTTTAATACAAGATCGTTGTAGGTGGGAGATAAACAAAAGCCTGTGTATTTTCCAAGGTGATCACCACACCTGTGCCTTATAGAGATCATCTAGGCTTGGTGATGTAGCAGGAAAAAACAAAAGAGTTGGGGGGGGGGGGAGGTTAGTATGTTAACTGAAAGAGTCAGCAGGAAAAGGATGAATACAAATGATTTCACTCCTGTGTGAGATGTAGGAAAACTAAACAAAGGAATAGACAACGCTAAACAAAAGCAAGCCCCAGAAATTTGATCTTAGAATTGAAGCTGGGGGGAGGGGCAGTGTAAAGGGGGCAGGACACCTGGTAGACTATGGGGAGATGGTTATGGGTGTTTTGGTGGTACAATATGCATCTGCAGAATGTGAGCCTGCAACTCTAGATCATATAATGGTGTAAACTATTGTTACCACAACAAAAATAAAGCAATAATAATAGTAAAAGGAATATATGGAATCATATGAGACCTTTAATTTGGGACTTAGAACTGCAACACTGAAAAATCACCTTTCCAATAAATTAACAGATTTTGGTGACACTAAAAGAAAGAAGGAACAAAGGAAGGTTTCCAGAAGAACACATCTAAGCAGCTGTCAGACCAGGACCAGCTGATGCTTCCCTTAGTCCATAAGAGTAGTATGTTGGGCACACACTTCCTTTCCCTATAGTTAATACCCCAAATAAAAATTTATGCAGTCACAACAGTCTAAATAAAGTTGGGGACCTTGTGTTCCACAGGTTACATAACTTAGTTTATCCCTCTTGGATACTTAATAATTAGTAAATGCCCATTTCGTAAAATGATGTGTGTACTGGCTAGTATTAAAGTCTTATGTGTTGCTAGGGGTATTGCAGTTTTACCTAATTGTACCAGAAGTTTTGCCTGATTGTGCTTAAATAAATAGTGGTTTAATAAATGATGTAACTGCATGTCTTATTGTGTTAAAATAAATATTGCTTTAATGTGTACTGACATAACTAAATGTTTTGCATGGTACATGTATTGTATTTGCCAGTTAAATTAAAAAATAGGTTTATTTTAAAGTTTATTTTTATAAATATAAAAATTTTTTAAAGATCAGAGTGGGGAATGATAGGGTGTGCCCCCCCCCCATTGTCTCCTGTTTAAGATTGCAGATTTCAAGGACAGGTATGCTAAAATGGAAAAATGACCTCAGTTAAAATTTCCCTTCAGGGAGATGCAGGGTGAGAAAGAAGTGAAATAGTCTAGGTAAAACAGATTTCCTGGAAGGCAGGAAATCAGGGTATATAAAGGGTGTGAAAACAAAGAGAAGGATTGGATGCAGATTCAAATATGGAAACTGGATAGAGAGAGAGGTTCAGTGGAGGAGAGATGTGAAGATGTGAGCCATGTGAGCTTGGCCATGTGGCCACCGAGGGCCTGCAACCCTCGGCTGGCCCAGGCTGGCAGCATGTGTGCTAAATTCAGTTAAGGAGTTTGCAGATTTAAACTCCGTGTTGGAGTTTGCTTTGCTGAGTTTAATTTGTGTCTGAAAGAGGCCGTGCAAAAGTTAGGCCTGAGAAGAAAGTGAACTTTGCTGGTTCGACACCATGGAGTTCCTGCTACCTGAAGGTGACAAGGAGAAGACAGCGTGGAAGCCAAGGGAGCAGCCTAGGAAACATGTCTTCAAGCGTCTGGAGATGGACTCTGTCTGGACATTGGTGAAATGATCAGTACTGAGAGACTGAAAATATTTGGGGCAATCTGGAAAAAAACTTTAAACACTACTAAAAAAGGTTTTAAACAATGTTAAAGTATTCTAAGTCTTACATGTTTCTTTTGTAATTATTAGGATAATTAAAAATCACTTTGTTAAAAATAAATTAGTCTACACTGCACTGATAGTCTTACATTGGTTTGGTATTTTGGTTAAAAAGGCTGGAGATGGTGGTAAGAACCCACAGTAAAAAGTTTAAACTGTGTTTTAAAGTTTTTCTTTTCTGCAGTTTTTAGAGCTAAAAGCAAAAAGCAGCTTAGAAAAAAAAGCAGCTTAGAAAAAAAAGCAGGCCTGTAAGCCTTTCTTTGGTCGCCCTGTTTCAGTACATGTAAAACTTAAAATACTTTAACATTGTTTAAAACCTTTTTTAGTAGTGTTTAAAGTTTTCTTTCAGATTGCCCCAAATATTTTCAGTCTCTCAGTCCTGATCATTTCACCAATGTCCAAACAGAGTCCATCTCCAAACGCTTAAAGACATGTTTCTTAGGCTGCTCCCTTGCCTTCCACGCTGTCTTCTCCTTGTCACCTTCAGATAGCAGGAACTCCATGGTGTCGAACCAGCAAAGTTCACTTTCTTCTCAGGCCTAACTTTTGCACGGCCTCTTTCAGACACAAATTAAACTCAGCAAAGCAAACTCCAACACGGAGTTCAAATCTGCAAACTCCTTAACTGAATTTAGCACACATGCTGCCAGTCTGGGCCAGCCGAGGGTTGCAGGCCCTCGGTGGCCACATGGCCAAGCTCACATGGCTCACATCTTTACAAGATGGCCAATTCCCATCTCTCCTCCACTAAACCTCTCTCTCTATCCAGTTTCCATATTTGAATCTGCATCCAATCCTTCTCTTTGTTTTCACACCCTTTATATACCCTAATTTCCCGCCTTCCAGAAAATCTGTTTTACCTAGACTATTTCACTTCTTTCTCACCCTGCATCTCCCTGGAGGGAAATTTTAACTGAGGTCATTTTTCCATTTTAGCATACCTGTCCTTAAAATCTGCAATCTTAAACAAGAGACAATGGGGGAAGGGAGGCACACCCTATCACTTTCCCTATAGTTAATACCCCAAATAGTGGCTTGGTGAGGGCATTCTTTGGAGTCTAACTCCACTGTGCTTCCTCTGCTCCCACAACCTTGAATAACATTCCTGCTGGAAATGACTTGTGACTTAGTCTCTGGTTTTCTGAGCAATAAATGAAATGACCCAGTTCAGGTTGATAAAACTCACTGTGACATTTTAGAAGAAAATTCCTGGGAAGGGGAATTAAACTAAATTAAACGGAATTAAAATTTTCTGGTCAGTTTTATATTGAAGACTACCAGCTGAGAGGTATGTGACATCAGCATTTGTCTCTATAAGAGAAACTTCTGGGGACAATATTATGGAAAAAGTGGTTTGGGCTGCACCATGAAACAGTGATCTGCCAGTCTAGGAGGTTGCCTGAGGTTGGGGAAATATCTCTTCAGAATGTGATGAAAAACAATCTCACTTTCGGTTGAGGTAAACTAGAAGAGTTGATAACTTCTTCAAAGCTAAGATCCAAGAGTCTATGTAATTGATCTACACTTCCAACTCAGGTTGCTCCATAAGATCCCCTCACTCAAATCATTATGACTTTAGTGAATGAACCTGTAGGGTAAATGAATTTTCAGGGCTTTTCATATCTTTCTGCCTTTAGTCCCTATGACCAGTGGCAAATATAAGGTATTGCGCCCTCACTATAACTGTATGTACCTGGTCCAGGGGTGGTGGGCATGTGTAAGTGGACATGAGGCTAGGAGAGAAAGACCAAAAGGACAGAGTCACACTAGGAGAGAGCAAGACTGTAAAGGTCTGTGAGGCCCTGAGAGTCTTGGTTGCCTGCTTGCCTTCCTGCCCCCCTGCCTGACCTGGACTGCATGCCTACTTGCCTTACAACTGCCCCACCCTCTCTGCTTGGTGTGCTGTGTACCTGATTTCCCTGAGAGCATTAATATACCAAGGCCTCTGGGACTCTCAAATCAATAAAGAATATGGCCCCTGTGTGTGTTTGTGTGTGTGTGTGTGTGTGTGTGTGTGTGTATGCTTGCATGGCAGAACCAAATGGCATGCTATGGTAACTTCTGGAGGGAGTGTGGGGGATCTTCAAGCTGGCCACCTCAGCTGTTGATGGTTTCTCAGGAGTAGATGGTGAGATTTAGCAAAACTATACAAAAGAGGTGTTTTTGAAGGCTCAAAGTGACGCAGAAATCCAAGTTCTCAGAAGCCCACCAATCATCAGTCAAATATGAGACAAGGGATAGGATTAAAGTTACGTTTATTCAGAAATTGGTCTTTTGGGAGATGGCAGGCTCATGTTTTAGAAAAACCATCTCCTTAGGTTTGGGGCAGACTTTGTATAAGGGTATCTTGAAACAAGTGCATTTTCCCAGGTGTCAGTAATCTTTCTGCTGCCTAAGAGCAGGTCTGGACCTTCTCTCCTTGCTTCCACTGTGGACAAAGAAACTCAGCAGGGAAATGTTGGAGGCCTTTTAGGGTAGCTGACAATTTAAGGAACAAAAGGTACTCACTCCATGGCAGATAGAGAGGCTTTATTCAGTTTTTATTTTGTATGCACTTTTAAGAAAAGCAGTAGATAGAAACCCTTAAGGAAGAGGTGACTATTGAAAAAAGACAACATCAGCTGGGTGCCTTGTTAAAGATCAAGAACAAGAAGTGACAGCAGGAGAGGGGTTGCTATCCTGGGGTTTGTAGGGTAAGTGAGTCAGGCTTTTTCCTCCATTAGCCTGTGCAACTGGCACCTGGGGTATTGTGCTCTGATAATGCTGTCCAGTGGGTTTGCATATCTGGGTTTAGGAGAGGGTAAAGAAGCACAAAGGGCATGCAAATATAGCATGAGCATCAGATTAGAAAGCCCAGAGAAAGAGTATGAAGGTTTCTAAGGGTTAGGGGTGGTTTACCTACCTTCCAGCCTCCCCAGCCCTGCCTTGCCTGGTATGTCTGTGTAACTGCTAGAACCAATAAAGAACCTATGCAGATTGGTGAGCCTGATGCCTCTACATTTGGTGATGAGGATTGCTTATAGTACAATTGGCGATGAAAATGGATGGTTACACAACAGGGTTCAAAGAAGAAACACTCAGGTTCTGTCAGGTAGAATGGGAATTCATTGCAACAACATGGAGAGATGAAAGCAGAAACATTTTGTGCTATTCTGAAAGGTTGTGAAGTCCCCAGTTAGCACCCTCTCAGCAGGAACCCTGACCCCTTCCTCCTTTCATATTTTCAAACGCTGGGATGGCTTGCATTCTCTTGTTCCTCTATTCAGGATCAGTTTTCTACTCTTCCTTTTGCTGTCTCAAGGTTTGTTTTCTCTCTGCCTTTACTTCTACCTCTACCTGGCTAAATAATGTACTCTGTATAATTCACAGTCAAAGTAGGCTTGGAGAGAATCCAGGTGACTTAATGGTACCCAGTAGAGAGATTTTTCTCCAGGGTAGAGTGGGTTACTGACAGAGGTGCCACCTCACTAGGTCATGGCCCTGTGCCTTCTGTTGAGTCAAGAATTATAAGTTGCTTAGGAAAGCCTTCTAAAGAGAGTCATGGGTAAGCCTGATTGCAGCTCCACGAAGGGGCAGTATTAACTGTCAGGCACACTGCTTGACCAGTGAAGCATAGATAAAAAAGTTGGTGCTTTGCAAATATCTCAATCCAGATGAGTTCATGGATTCAAGCAGCTTAAAGAAGATTGTCACAGCCTTAGCATTATCTTCAGAGAGTTTTCAATAGTGAACAGGAAACAACCAACAGGAAACAACCACTTGAGTCCCTGTGAGTTTCTCTCCCTCCCTTATATTTTCCTCCTGGTGTTCTCCCTCCCTCCAAGGGTGATGCCACCCTTATATTGGTTCCCTCCTTGGCCCAGGTATGCCCATTCACACTTGCACACATTCAGTGGGTCAGTTTTGTACCCTCCTGGGGAGGGTGAAATACCACAGGTGCTAAATATAGGGGCTAATGGTGGAAGGATATGGAAAATCCTAATAACTCATTTATCCTACAGTTGGATATGTTCATGACTAGAGCTAAGGGTAAAGGTGGAGCTAGAAATATTTCTGAAGAAGCCTGTGTTAAATGGGAAAAGCTATGAAAAGGAAGAGCACGACTGAAAAAATTTTAAACTAAGAAACTGTAGTAAATATTTTTGTGGCCCTTGTTCCTCATCTGGTAATAGCAACCCACCGAGAGAGAGAGAGAGAGAGAGAGAGAGAGAGAGAGTTTACATTTCCTACAGAAGGTAGTCTTATGGGATTATAAACCAAAGTGCCCTATCCTGTAAGCGAAAGTCAGTATCTCTCTGCCTCTGTTACTCTGGCTCTCTTGCCTCTTGTATAAAAAGATAAAAAGAGAGGAAAACATAAATTATTGGAACTTATTCTTTCCTAGTTGGAAAAACTCCAGATGAGTTCCTTTTAGCCATCCCTGGAAAGCCACTACTTCTGTCCTTGCCAGGCCAGATTTTCAACTGTTTCAATGACACTATCCAGTACATCCCTACTCCCTGAATTTAATCGTGTTGGTGATCAATGCTAACAATGAGAAATCTAAAGATAGAGGGCTCTTTTTTAACTTCTTTTATTTGCATGCTTGCCTGATCCAAAGGAAAAGCTAATTAGGACCCTCTAAAACCAATCATTGGTGCAAGCAGTTGCTTAGAGTTCTGCAACCCATACCTCTGAGGAAACAGGCAGTCTCACAGAATTATGTCTAGATAAAAACTTAGTATCCAGAAATATAACACTTGTTTCTTTCTATTATTAAATAAGCTGGCGATAATGGCACAAATGACAAAAAAAAAAAAAAAAAAAAAACTGAACAAGTCCATATTTTAGGAGAAAGAAAATCCAGTGATCCAGTTTTGATGATCTGGAGTTAATAACTACAAAGTACTTCATATGTAGGTGTATGAGTGGTTAATTTCTCCCAACTCAACAATTTATCTGCATTTGCCTGATGACATCTGACCTACTTTCCAGCATTCCAGGCAGTAATTACCCAAAGCTCTCCCCAAAGTCTCAGTCCATAAAATCCTCCTTTTAATAAGACTTAACAAGCCTCTGGTGTGTTACTGCAAGCACTTCAAAGTTACACTGGCACCAGGGGAGTGTTTTAAAACATGTAACGTGCACCCTGGGGTGTTTCAGGCTTAAGACAAAATTGCAGGGACACAAATACCAGGTTCTGTAATCTGGTGGGAATCATTGGGAAGTATGAAGACTCTAGTAGTAGAAAGCTGTGAACTTTCTAAGTTTCCTGAAATGTACAAACAAGAGTCCTACGTAGATCCAATCTGCACTAGGCAATGAGCAATTCTGAAGGAGCTCATTTTGGTATAATGCTACCTAGCTACCTAGTTAACTTTTCCTTTGGATCAGGCAAGCATGCAAATAAAAGGCAAAGAAAGGGCTAACTACTCCCAAATTATTTTCCCATTCATTCAGAACTTCATTTTTATTCCTACTTAGATACATGATTGATACTAATGGCATAGCTAATGGCATAAACATACTCCATCTGCAAAGTTAAAATATTTACCTGCTCATTACTCAGAAGAATATGGAGAAAGTAGTGCTTTTAGAAGTTCAATTTCAGCCAAATATTGGAAATATTTGAAATAGAGTATGCTCCAGCTCTGTTGTCCTAGGACTGCACTGTTTATATGGTAATGGCTAACAACATGTGGCTATTTAAATTAAAATGAATTAAAGTGAAATAAACTTCAAATTTTTAGTCAAACTGGCCACATTTCAAGTGCTCCATGCACATGTGTGGCTTGTGGCCATAATGTTGGATAAGAGAATCATAGAACATTTCCATCACTGCACAAAGTTCCCTGGGACTGTAGTCTAAAGATTAAGTTCTAAAATAAGATTATTATACCCTCTCATTTTTGTTTATACTTGTTTGTAATAAAAATGCCTAAGATTTAGTTTTCTAAAGATTATGTATGTAAATTCCAAAGAGACTCCTGTAAGAATATAGTACAATTAGTAAACTTATCCTGACCACCCGACTGCCTTGCTGGTAACTGTGATAACTACCTCCTATAATCCTTATCCTCTTATTGACGCTGATGTTTTTACAAATTCAAGCAAAGTTAGGTGAATTAAAACAATAAAAGTAAAGAATTTAGACAATTAAATGGCCATGAGAGAGTGAAGGCTTTCGTGGAAACCATTTGGAAAAGTATTTCAATTGTTTATGCTATGAAGATAATTTAGTATTCTTAGAAAATGAGCTCTAAACTTTCTTATGAGACCAACTGCCTTAGTTACCACAAATTTTACAGCTGAATAAATGTATAAGTGCTTAAAAAAAAAAAAACAACTAAAAGATACAGCTATCCTGGGTTACACAAGTTCTCCAAAGACATTCTGCCACATGTTAGGTCAAATGTAGTGAAATGATCAGACGAAACTGCCATCAGTTCTCCACGTTTGTTTCTAGATTTGAATTTACGGAAAAAACAGTCCCTTACAATCAATCAAGTTTTCATTTCAAAAAAACCATGTTTGTTAAATACATTGGAAAATACAAGTTGAAGCTTTCTCAAATGCTCATAAGTTTTCTTGTCTTTTTTGGTTATGTGTTCCTTCTTTGAAAAGTAATATTAGAATCCAAACTTGCATATTATAGACTGTTAATTCCTAGCTGGACCTGTGTCTTAAGAAGCAAGCTCTTTAAGAAAGACTTTGATGGGGCGGGAAAGGAGGGGATATTTTGCATATCCTTATCCTTTAAGTACCTTCCCCATACATACCTATGTTCTAACGGTTACACCTGTATGGCATTTTAAGTCTATTCTTTAAAGACTTTGGGAAATGAAAAATAGGATGTGGTTACTTTACCTTACCAATTAAGTTCCCCTGTGTGTGAAGTGACAACTAAAGCAAAGACCCGAGCAGGTGGGTGATGTATTTGTTTAATAAACAAATTGCCAGTGTATTAACTCTATTTATATTTGTTTCCTTTTCGCGGCTTCCCATCCCATCACTGACAGCCTTCGGGTATTGCCCACCCCAACGGGTCGTGGCGCGGGAAAGGGGAGAGCGGACGCTAGCCATTCCCCCTAGTAGTTGGCAAAGCCTGGAACTGGAGCACGAGGGGTCGGCACCGGGGCAGGGCGTGCCGGGGGCGGGGCGCGCGCGCCGGTCACGTGCCACGTGGGCTTGGCGCAAACAATTCGGGCGCGCGCGCGCTAAGAGGGGGCTGGCCGCGCCGAGGGGCGGTGCCACCTTGAGGAGCAGCGCTCTACCGCCTCGCTCTCTGCCGGGTTCCCGGCGCCGGGACCCCAGAGACCGTCGTTCCTCAGGGCCTCCAGTCCACGGGTAGTGCGAGTGCGAGTCGGTGCCAGCCGCTTCTTCGACGTGGGGCGGGCAGACGGGAAGCCTGTGGTGGTGGACCCAGCTCTGGGAGCCGGGTGGCCGCATAGGTCAGTTTCTCGCGGCCGTATCCCACTAGTGTCCGATGCTGGTTCCCATGCAAGCGGGTTCCCACCTACCTGATGCTCGAGGGGGTGATAGTGGCAAGGACTATCCGCTTCAGGTGGTGGTGGTCGGGAAGGGGTGTGTGCCCGTGTCCTCTCTCTGGCTGTTCAGAGTCGTGACTGGGTGATGCGAGGCTCCCAGCCAGAGCTCGGCTTCCTGGTGGCAGCTGGCTACGCTTAAGCTGCAGGAAGTTGTTAAAAGTAGCAAGATGTTGGCTTTTGTTGCACTTACACTCGTGGTGCTGTGACTTCGTGCTAGTGCCACTTGAATTCCCTGTCAAGTAATCAGCTGCGTCCTTTCTTGGCACTTGGATATGCGCATCGTTAACTTTTACTTTGCTACCCAGGAGGGTTTGCTTCACAATGGAAGTCACGAGCTGTTCATGTGATCATCTCTTTATGTACCGCGTGGTCAATTCGACAAGCATGAAAGACTATCATAGAGACTCAGAAACTGAAAGATTGCAACTGCACAATAGAAACAATTCACATTATCAGCTGGCCCTACTGATTGACAGGCTTTGAAAAGGGTGAACCTGACTTAGTTAACAGTTTTCGGTTGTCAAAATCACATTATAGACTGTAATGTGAAGTTGAACTGTTATCAGGGTGATTTTCAGTTATCCTCAACAGGGTTGCTTGAATGTTTCAAATATATCAGGCATTTGTGGGTAGAGAATACTCTTCAGTCGGCCTTAAAAACAGTGACGTGTTTTCCTTGGAAACTTCAGCCTTTGCACGGCAGTTGATGCACTCTGGGTATGGGGTTCCTAATAACCTCATCTCTTTACTCAGTATTTGGGAACTCAGTATTTGGGAAACTGTTGATTTGCTCTGAGGGCTGGTAGTGTTTAAGTTCTAATCCTGATACAATGAATTTCAGTAGTCAGTGTAGTAAGTACACATTCTGAATCCCAATTGGTATTTTAGTCTCACAAAACTGAAACAAAATCTATCTTTCACCGGGCGTGGTAGTGCACGCTTGTAATCCCTGTGACCTGGAAGGCTGAAGCTGGGGATCACTTGAATCTGTGGGTTCGAGACCACCCTAGGCAACATAGCCAGACCTAATCTCTTAAAAAAAAAAAATATATATATATATATATATATATATATACGCAAACAAACAAATCCATCTTTCAGTCAGCTTGTTCTGAAGTAGGGGCTATCTACAATCTTGGGGAGGGACCTGGAGGGGTACAACAAGGGAGGAAATTTTCAGTCATATTCCTTTTTAAATTTTACTTTTCTTCCTCCCTGCCCCTCCCGCAGAACAACTTGTTCACATCACTGGCAATTGACAGACAAAATAGGAGTTAACTGCTGCGAGTTGAAGTAGATTTATCTGAAACAGTTGCTGGATATCAGTGTAGGGTTTGACCAGATGGCTCTTGCTAAATATCTTTGTTAAGATACAGAAATTTGTCTTGGGTGGGTGGCTAATTGTTGCTGGAGGTTATGCAGTCTTGCAGCTATTTGAGCAGCAGGTGTACCTGTAATTCAGAGCAGCTAGATGTTATATCTGCAAACAATTGATCCTATAACTCTTCCCCTAAAACACAGGGCTCTATTACTTGTTAGAACCAACAAGGCTGAAGAAAGAATACAGCCAAGGTCTTACGAGGAATTACATGATACAATGTCAAATTAATTTTTTTTTGTGACTTTAGTTTACTCAGATACATACTATTTTTAAGTTGAAACTGTTTGGGTACTTTTTTTTTTTTTTTTTTACCACCTTGACATTTCTATAAGTTGAGCTTTTGTGCATTACATGCATTTCTGACAAAATCAGTAGAAAATAGAAGTGATCTTGACCCATGAAGAGGGTGAATAAGATAGCAAGTGTGTGTGAGAAATCTGAATTGGTTGGGAACATTGCTGAACCTGTTCTCTGAAACCTGATGGTAATCAGGACTTTTTGATAACTATATTCTTTGCAGCTCCTAGAAAGAAGACAGGTTTTAGCAGTATAGGTACCTGCTTTTACCAGTTTTGTCAGAATTTAGTAATGAAGTGTCAGAAAAGTTACTGTCATGCACTCTGTACTGTATATAACATATAGAATGTTCTTGATCTCTAAAAATGTTGGATTTTTCTTTATCTGCCCTCTGATAAATGTTATGAAGTATAAGAAATCATTTTTATGCTCTTAGAGGATTTACTGTCACAAAGAATTTTTGTATGCATCAGCAGACAAATAGGAAATTGCTAAGTGAAAGTAGTGTTTAACCATACATTTTCTATCATGTAACAATGGAGAGTAACCATTGTTACTTTCTTTAGAGTTTTCCTTAGAAGAGAAAGTTCTTGGCTCTCTGGTAGGGAATTTACATATGGTATTATATATGAATTTCATTATATATAAATTTCACTAAGTTTAGAAGAATTTTCAAATATAGGAATCAAAATAGGAAATATTAAAATATACATTGTCTAAAATTTAAGGAGTTTTATAAAAAGGAAATATTCTTGTTAGTGTTACTGTTTAAACTGGATCTAATTTGTACACTTTTCTGTCCTTCACTTCTATTCAAAACACAACTTGTTTTAAACAGTAGTTAATAGTTTTCAGAATCAATCAAGTTTAAGTTCAAATCATGAGTACAATTTTGGGTTAATTCTTGGTTGTTGAAACAGATAAACTGTATTGCAACATAAGGTTGGTTTAAACAGTTTCAATAAGCATGGCCATGAAGCTTTTTTCATTTTTTACAATTTCAATAAACATTGAAAGTTTCAACTTAACGAAACTGGCATCCATAGCAGTGTGATTATGTAAATACCAAGTATATAAAGTAAATAATTTTAAATATAACATTTTATATTTTTTAGAGGCTTACAAACTGTAGTATGGCATTACAATTAAAGCCAGTTCTGTCTCTTCTCCAAGAGAGACCGTGATGTTTATCAGGACACAAAACTTTATCAAGAAAGTTAAGTTTCTAAAAAATGAAGTAGCTTTTAAAAATTTTACATTTTAAGAGTCAGGTGCTTCCTAAAATGGATTTTATAATTTTTCCTTGAATTCATGTGTTTTGGAGTTCTCATTTTAAAACTGCTTAAAATGAGAAGACTAAGCCATAATTAAATTTAATATTCTCAGTGCTCACACTTTAACAATAATAAGGTTCTGTGGCCTTTAATTTTAGATACTGAATTGAATTTTATAAAATGTAGCATAAATAGTATTTTACTCCTTGATTAAAAGTTTTAGGTTCTGGTGGTGGCTTTCTGTCATGCATTTGATAAATGTTTTGTTTTTAAGTTTCTTAACCTCTGTGGTCAGAGTGTTAAGGTGTGACTCTACTAATGCTGAATTTTTAAAACAATATATTTATATATTGCTTTTTACTTACATGCATAAAATGTACATGTAAGTATATGATCTCATCAGAGAAGTTAACTTGCTAGGACTAATAAGATTGAGAGCAAACATTTTCTTGCTATCGCCATGCTTTTGTAGTTATTTTATATTTCAATATTTAGTAACCACACCATTGAGTAGCTAGCTATTTTGAAATGCAATGTTAAGCACAGTGCAGGTTTTCTTTTAACATCTGTAAAATATCTGCATTCATAAACATGTTTAATTTTTCTCACCAAAGTTCTAGCAAATATTATTTCACATATTTCAAGGAGCTTGATATCCTACAATACGTAAGTCAATATTTGAAATTCAAAAAAATAAGTTTTAATAATTTATGAATAAATTCCCTTTGCCTTTGTTAAATTCCCTTTGCCTTTTTTATGAAAGCTTTTTGAGAACTATGAAGACTATTTCCAGTACTTCCTGTCTTATTAACTTACTGTTGTGGTGAAGTATATATAATATAAAATTTACTTCCAGAACCATTTTTAAGTATACTATTTACTCACATTCACGTCTACAACCATCACAGCCATCCATTTCCAGAACTTTTTAACATCAAAGTGAAACTGTACCGATTAAACAGTAACTTCCTTTGGTAACCTCTGTTCTGCTTTGCCTCCATGCATTTGTCTGCTCTAGTTACTTCATCCAAGTGTCATCATACAATATTTGTTCTTTCATACCTGACTTATTTCATTTAGTATAGTGTTCAGGTTTCATCCATATTATATAGCATATATCAGAATTTCATTTCTTTTAAGGCCTGATTCATTGCAGGCATCTTCCACATCTTATTTTTTGTTCATTGGTGGATACTTGGGCTGCTGCTTCTTTGTAGTTATTGTGAATAATACTGCATGGGGGTGCAAATACGTTTTGAGTCCTTGCTTTCAATTATTTTGATATAAACCCCAAGTGGGTCAGATGGTAACTTAGTATTTTAATTGAAGCAGCACCATACTTTCCTGATGTTCTATGATTCCAGTTAAATATCATATATTTATCCATGATTGAATAAATTCAGCCTGGATGTCTTTACATTTTAATCTTTAAAATACCTAATTAAAATACCTAAAATGTCCTTTTGTAGGACACGTTATTTAATATTTTGACTTTCTATTTATGTGAATTTTTTTTTTGAGACTAGGTCTTGGTATTTTTGCCTGTGGAACTGCAGGCTCATGTTGCCTGGGGTACCATAGACTCAAGCAATCCCCAGCCTCAGTTTCCCAGGTAGCTGGGATTACAGGTACACGCCACCACATCCAGCTATTTTTGGGGGGACTAAGTCTCACTACATACCCACGGCAGGACTTGAACCTTGATCCCTGGCCCCAGCCACAGCTTCACAGGATGCCGCTTACAGGTATGTGCCACCATGCCTGGCCTCATGTGAATTTTTAATCAGTTTTTTTTTTTATTTAAAAAAGTTTTACCTTACATTGCTGTAGTCACCATAGTTATCTGCCAACTCGTCACCCATAACATCACTGTATTCCCTGGTGTTCCTTCCTCCCTTCCTTTAGCTCCCATCCCTCCCCTTCTTTGCTATGTTTCATATGAATGAATTCTTAATATTGAATTTTATCTTTGACTTCTCTACAGATTTTCTACTTTGATTTTTTAGAAATTAGCTGTAATATAAATAAAACTAGTAGTTGAAGTGATGATAAACCTATGACCAAGCCATGATTGCCCTTGAAACTATAAGTTTTAGGGTCAAGATACCAGTTTTTACCCTACACAAATGTATGCACTATATGGAATGGGCATTTAATGCGTGGATGATAAAGTGTGGCTACCACTTTGTTATTTTCAGTGTTTTTGAAATAAGAAAAGAAAAATTCACTTTCTGGAGAATAATCTGAAATTAGAACCCCACCTTCAGTTTCCAGTGGACCTTAAAGGAAAGGAAACATGAAGCAAGTGATCTCTAATTTACCAGCTTTTGAAGTTCAGAATGTTCAAAATATTACATTCCCGTGAATCTTAAAAACAGATTTTAGAATTTCAGAAATGTGAAAAGTAGTTGAAAATATTCTTAAAGTAATCTTAGAAAACACTGTGCTGTGATTGGATTTGAGCCATATTCTTTCTGTGCAGCTGTATTGGGGAATTATTTGATTCATTTCTTTAATGTAAACATCAGGGACAAAGCATTTTTCTAAAATAAGTTCTCATAATTCCAACGAATGTTTAAAAAGATTTGTTCAACAACATGTGAATTTGTATTTTGTATTTTTTCTACAGTGAAATTTATAAAATAACATTTTTATATAAACTAGAGATTAGCAATTAGTGATAATCCTAATAGAATTAGAGTGTATATTTTTAGGTGTTTCCCCCCTTTTGGGTGCATGATTTAATATCCTGTGCCATATATAAAAAATTTCATTTTTGTCTCTACATATAGGTAGAGACATATTATGAGGTACCACTCATAATGAACATTGCCTTTAAATCTTTTATTGGGATGCTTACTTTGTTTTCAAAAAATTGAGTCAGCATCTACTAACTTAATATTTGATTGTCTACTGTATTCTAGGCATCTTGCTAGGTGCTGGATATTGTAGGGGCATGATACATATAAGATTCTTGTTTATAATGTAATGTAGGGAGAGTCAAAGAAATGTCCACAGGAATACTTACAGACAATGCATTTTGGTAAAATTAGTGTCCTCAGTTTTTATAAAGGGATCTAGTTTACTTGGGGGTGGAGAAAACTTGTTAGAATCTATGAGAAATATGGATAGTAATTGATTTGTACTCTGCTCTTTGCTATAGTATTAACAAATGTGAAGGTATGACCAGGTTTTATTCAGTAGTGTGCAATCAGAGTTTAGAACAGTGCTTGAAATGTGTGTGATGAGCTCAGTTGTTTTATGTCTTTATAAATGTATCTTTATATTGAGGTAACATGGCAATCTCCTTATCAGATATTACTGCCATTGTCTCACACCACCAAATTACCCATAATCCATCTCCATAGTTCATTGTGCTCCTTCCCTCTTCTTAACCCCTTCCTCTCCACCACCTCTGGAGGTTTCAGTTCTACAGTCAGCATTCAAGGTTTGTCTTTAACTCTTAATTTGGTGATTATAGAGTCATCTCCTTGTGTGATATTAGTTGCTGGCCCAAGTGATGATGGGGAAACTAGCTTTTTGTGGATGTCATTTTATACACAGCCAGCCAGGCTAGCTACTTGGTGCCTACATAAGGAATAAGGCTTTAGTATTCTATTATATATCCCTGTGTATATACATGTGTGTACATATACTTCTCAGTTGCTTTTTTAATTTTAATTTTTTAAAATTTTTTTGTACTTTAGGTGTTATATCTCAAAAGTCATTACCAGGCTTTATTCTTATGCTTAATTCCATGGTTTCAGGTCTTAAATTTCAGTCTCTAATCCATTTTAAGTTGATTTTTGTTAGTGATATTAAGATGTGGGTTCAGTTTTATTCTTTTTATGTGAATAACGAATAATCTGAGCACCATTTATTTGTTTCCCCAGTACAATTTGTTGAAGAGACTATATTCTTCATTGAGTATTACTGACTCTTTTGTTAAATATAAATTGACAATGTGTGCTTGAGTTTATTTCTGGGTTCTTGATTCTGTCCCAGTGATACTATTTTTGATGGATTTAGCTTAATATAACTTGAAGTCAGGAACTGCTTCATTTTTTTCTCAGGATATTTTTGGTTATTTGGGGTCTTATGGTTTTACAGATAAATACTAAATTCCATTCAAATCTTGATAGCAATTGCATTGTATATATAAATCACCTTTGATAGGATGAACATTTTGGTAATATTAATTCTTACAATCCATGAGCATGTGTTATCTTTCCACTTGTGTCTTTTATTTCATTTGTGAATGTTTTATGCTTTCTACATAGAGATCTTTCACCTTGCAGGCAAATTTATTCCTAAGTATTTTATTGCTTTAATATTATAAATGAGGTTGATTTCATTCAGAAATCTGTGGTTCTTATATAGGAGCACTGCTGATTGTTGAGCATTAATTTCATATCTTGCAATTTTGATGAATTAGATCCAACAAATATTGGTTGAGTCTTGGATTTTCTACATATAAAGTTGTGTTTTCTGCAAGCAGAGGTAATTTCACTTGCTTTCCCATTCTGATACATTTTCTCTCTTTTTTTTTTTTTTTGATTTTGTTTCTTACCCTATTTTTATTGCTAAGACATCAATTACTATGTTGAATAGAAGTGGTGAAAGGGAATATTCTTGTTTCTGATCTCAGAGGAAAAGCTTTTGGTCTTTTACCATTGAGCATAATGTTAATTGTGAACTTGTCATTTGTCAACATGTCAAGATAATCTTTCTCCTATTTTGTTAAATGTTTTTAAAAGGAATAAGTATTGAATTTTATCATACTTTTTTATGTCTAATGAGATGGTCTTTCATTCTATTAATATGATATATCATGATGATTTGTGTAGTTGAATTATCAATACATCCCATGGGTAAATCTTACCTTATAGTGAATTTTTTTAATGTGCTATTGAATTTGGTTACTATTTTAATAATTTTTGCATGTATATTGATTAGAGATTTTGGCCTGTAGTTTTCTGTTCCAGTTGTGTCCTTTTTCTGGTTTTGCTATCAGAATAGTGCTGGCTTTGTAAGAGAAGTTTGGGATTATCTTTTCCTCAGCAATTTTTGGGAATTGCCATGTGATTTTGCTGTTAAAAACTGGACAGTTGAATCTAAAACTGAGGAAAACCTGGAAAAATTGTCCTTTCTCAGGTCTGTGATTTTTGTTGTTTTTATTTTAGGCTGTCTGTGATGAGGGTCACCCAAAGATAAAAAACTTAAGGTTACTATACATCTTTTGGGTCTTTCCTGGGACATGAGCAGTAACCTAATTTTTGCCATATGTGCAATTGTTTCTGAATATCCTCGTTCTCAACATCTGACTTAGAAAAAGAAGTAAAAAATGAAGAGGGAGAAATAAAATAACTGGTCCTAAATCTCTTGAAAATTATTTCAGTGAGAAAGAGGCTTAACCAATGGCTACTACCTCTTTACTACTTTTTTTTTTTTTTTTAACAATAGTGATCAGCATATGGATTTCTGATATTTGCAGGACAATGTCCTTTTTGCACATCCTAGCTCCTGCAAGCTGTTTCTGGAATACTGTACACCATACAGTTGGGGGTAGAGAATGAGTTTTTAATACTGTGCTAAGAGTTAAAATTATCAAAACCAGCCACAACTTGCCATACAAGTCTTTCTTGTAGTAAGCCTTCAATAGACCTCCAAAATAGTTGCCTTTCTCTGCCTAGTTATCTTTCCAGAATCCTACCATGGTATATGTGTATTTTGAAATTTTTTTTGATATTGTCAATTCATTTTCTCTCCTCCTGCAACATTTGAAGGGTTATAGTATTTATATTTATGTTCATATTAGTAGTTTGTCAGAGTACATGTTTCCTGCTCATGCTTGCATTGGGTGTATTTAATCTTATATATGTTGATCTGTTAGGCAAAAAGTAATCATTTGTATTTGATATTTATATTCATATGATTAATGACAGATGAAATGTATCACCCATAATTTTATTATATAAAAATATTTTGTAAAAACCTAAATGTATTTTTATAATTCTCAATATTTGGTTTGGGGCTTGGTAAGAAACTATAAGTTAGAAAAATATTATTTGTAAGAATTATATCAAGGTCCTTATCAAAATGAATTGTATTTCAAATGTTCATACAGGTTTAAATGTGTTAATTTACTTTCCATTCTCTTAATATTTTTATGTAAATTGCCGTATTTTCACTTAAAGGATTGTTAGAACAATATTTTGTATTTCAAAGAATGCTCTCATAAACAAATTCTTACTGCAACTATTAAAACTGATTATATTTTGCAGATGAAGAAACTTGGGTTTAGAATTTTGCCCACATGTTTTGTGCTATTTTTTTTGTAATATAGAAGACAGTGTCTGTAAGGTTCAATTCTGACCCTGTCCCCAATTAATTCAATCAGTTCTTCTTAGCTGCAACATAAAAATACTGCTTTTTCCATTTTTGGTTTTGGTAATATCTAAAAACTATTAATGTTCTTAAATAATGGCAGTATTATTACTTTTAACTCTAGAAATGAATACAGAAGCAGAACAACAACTTCTCCATCATGCCAGAAATGGCAACGTAGAAGAAGTAAGACAACTATTAGAAACTATGGAAAAGAATGAAATAATTGCTGATATTAATTGCAAAGGTAAGTTCTGAATGATTTTTTGTAACTTTCTTTTATTGATTTGCACTACTTTATTATTTATTTAGCACTGATATTTTTCATCTTGCTTGGAAAAAGCCTCCATTTCTTATCCTAGGAAGATCCTCAAAAGAGTAAGCTGTCTCTTCTAAGTCTGGTTAAGAGAATCTAAAACCATTCTTAAAATTGTCATAGATCTTAAACCTTAAATAACCATAAACCTTAAACAAATGCAATCATGAGCTCCAAGCTGCATACTGCAGTATTTTTTTCTTGAAGATATGGTAGTTGAACCAGCAGGTTTGAGTATTTGCTATATGGCCAGAATCTTATTGAGGCACCTTGGAGCTGGTATTGAAGAGTCAGACAGGATCCCTGCCCACAATGAAATTAGTCTGGCAGAGTAACAGATCAGATTAGTCTACATTACATAATATATAATGAAGTGCAGGGTATCATGGGACCATATAGGCAGATCTGTAACTGGAACTTGAAGGATTTGTTTCTTAGAGGAAGTGATTCTAATGTGATACATAAAGAATGTGTAGGAGTTAAACTGATAAAGTTAGAGAAAGAAAGGCTTCAAGGCAGAAAAACAGCATTGCCAAGACTTTGTGGTGAGAGGATCCTAAATGACAATGGTCCCTTGGGCTGGAAGGCTGAGCAATAAGGTCAAGTAAGTAAGCAACCTGCAAATATAACTTGCCTTGTGTAGCAAGATTGCATTTATATTGCACGTGGGCATATGAAGGAATAAAATTTGCTAAACTGGCTCTCGCTTTCAATAAGCATCTTCTTGTTCTGGAAGTACGGAAAACTTGCCGGTCTTTGGGTTCCTCATTCTCAGTAGTTTTTTGATAAATTCTTAGTCTTCCAGAGCCTCTACTTCCTTCCTCCATCCAAAGATGGCATGTAAACGTAAAGGTGAACATTGTTGTATTTTGTACAGTGGAGTCCAGGTTTCCTCAGTGATGGAGCTCCTTAGGCATTCCACTACTAAGTGGAAGTGGAAGTTGGAGACAACTCAGCATTTGGTCATACAACTCAGGTGGTTCTCCAGTTTACTCACCTGGGCTCTCACAGGCTTTGGTCATCCTGAGCCTCTTCACATCTCCCCTCTGACCAGGCATGCTGGCTCAACTCAGGCTCACCCCTGTGTGACATGAGGGAACTTAGTGACACTTGGCTGCAAAATTAGCTCTGCTTAGTCGAAATTTGTGTTTCCCTCTCCCTGAGCTACTGAGTTGACTTCAACATGGACCCTTTACAAGGCAATCATTAGGATAGGTTATCTGCTAGGGGGTCATGTTGCCTCGGTTTATCTTGTTCTCTGGGCTTAGAATCAGGAGCCATACGGCTCATTTTCTGTCTTTTCCTCTCCCACAATTCTGTCCCATATGAATGTTTGATTTGGCTGTGTTACATTCTCCTCCTGTCTTAGCAGACTTCATGCCCTTACTCTCTGTAGGTAAAGTATCTTACTCTAAAGGGGAAAAAACACTCTCAGATGTTCAGAAACTGGCTTGGTTTGAGTTGGTTCTTGGTATGCTAAAGATATTTTTAAAATTCTCCATATCCTTCAAAAGATTCTGTTTTGGATACCAAACAGTAGTCTTGGTTTGATAATTTTCAGTGACCCTTTTCTATACACATCTTCACCTCCCACCCTGCTTGCTTCAGACTAATGAGGGGAAAGTCACCTACTTGAAAATGTAAAACTGAGAAGTAATGTTTATGCTTTTCAAAAATCTGCATTTTATACCTGTCATTTAGACTTTGTCTTAAGAGCAGTTTTCAGTGTTTTTGTAGAGGATGACATGATCAGATGCTGTGCAGTTCACTCAAAAGCAGTAAATGCTTGTAGCTGTTGCTGTGTTAGGACCATGACCACAGACTTATTTATTTATTTGCTTTCTTGCAAATAAATCAATATTATTTATTATTGATAAATCAATCAATTTTGATAAATAAATTATTGATAAATACTATTGATAATAATATTATTGATAAATCAATATTTATTATGTATTTATTTGCTTTCTTGCAAATAAATCAACATTAATATATTTGTATGGATAGTGTACTTTATATAAATTCTGTATGATCTAAGAAATACATTTTAGATGCACAGTAAGAACTTACAATGGCAATTTAACATGTGATTCTGTATAGCACTGTCACTTTGCTAGAAGATCTGAAAGTGATATTCTTGAATATTTTTTCTAGTAACATTTGTTAGTGTTTCCTGGTGTTTCAGTTTTCAGTGTAGGATTCTTTGTAAATATTGGTATTTCTTTCTCATTGATGAACATTTTCAACTACCCATAAGTAGAAATGAATATAAAGATTGTTTGAAGTATTTTAAGAATAGCATAGAATTTTAGAAATGTCTACTTTTTGAACCAGAATCTCACTTGGAAACACCAAACGAGAGACCAGTTTAGAAGCTGTTATAGTAACTTACAGGAGACTATTCTAAAATGGGGAGTAGAAACAAGGCCATGGAGAAATGTTTAGATATAATTAGTATTTGGAAAATAGAATCAGTATATCTATATTATTGTGAGGGTGTGGTAATTAGAAAGCAGATAAAAGTGATAAAACTTATTTCTGATTGGAGAAATGAGGAAAATAGTTGGGTACTTTGTTGAGGAAAACAAAAATGGGAGTGACAATCAGTAGCTTTTGGTATATGAATAGTATATGGTAGATGAGAGCTGAGTTCAGATTCTATACCTTGAACATGAGTTATTCTTGTATCATCCCAAAAGGAGCATTTGGTAGATCATTGGAGATAGGAGTTTGATGTCAACAGTATATAGACCCTTGGAAAAGCTAGGTAAAATCATCCTTAGAAACACCAACAACCGAGGGGTCATCAGAATGTGGAGCTTCCAGAAAACACTGGGAAGAAGTGCCACAGCTCTCTAGATTCTGGAAAGATTTTTTCATGAATTACCTTTCCCCCTTCACCTTCACCCTCTTGTCATGGCACAGGTTTCCAGAGAGGTGCTTTTTATAAAATACTGTGCAGAGAGCACTGTTTCTTTGCTAGGTGATTGCGAGACAACTAGAGACCCAGAATGTTAGAACCACCAAATGACTAGAGATCATCCAGCTTGAACGTGACCCCACATCATGCCTCCTTCCACTCTCTTAGAAATGAGTACTTCGAGTTAGGAAGGTGCCATGAGATTCTGGGTCTCCCAGTTGTCATCTACCACCCTTGTTACCGTTGTGCGTTACCCTGTGAACTCTTTTGTCTCTTGCTCATCAATGGTGCAGTGTCAACGGGAACTGTTGACAATGTATTGAAGTAGTTTGTCAGGGAGAAATTAATTTTACTGTAAAATCATGTAAAGTATGTCTAAAAATGTCTTTTCTCCATGGATAGGAAGAAGTAAGTCTAATTTGGGCTGGACACCTCTTCATCTGGCCTGCTACTTTGGACATAGACTGGTGGTTCAGGATTTGCTAAAGGTATATTTATGGCTTTAATTTTGAAATGAATGTAATATTGCTGCTATAGAAATTATAGAAGCTTTAGAAATTGCAACTGGTCCTTAATGACCTGTTTAAGGCAGTAACTCATTTCTTAAGACACTAAGTTATTTTCTAAATATGTTAAGAGTAATCTGATTAGTTAAAATTAAATCATTCAAGTTCAGTCATTTACTTTCCATTACTGGCCTATTAAAATTGCAAAAATGGACATAAGAATTAATGGAACTAGTTTGGGTATAATAATAAAAAAATAACCAAAGCACATTATAAATAATTTAAAAAGTTAGATTGTTTTAAGTATCACATTATTTAAAATCTCATTTCTTATTTTCAAGTCTATGATGAGTGAGTAATGTTTCACATACTTGTATTTCTGAAATTGGGTTGCATCTTAAAATTGATGTGTATTTTTTTTTTTTTTTTTGAGAGAGAGAAACTAGGTCTCCCTATGTTGCCTGGGGTAGTCCCGAGCCCACAGACTCAAGTGATCCCTAGCCTCAGCCCTCCAAGGCTGGGATTACAGGCACATGCCACCATGGCAGGCTGTTTTTTGAGATTAGGTCTCACTGTGTTACCCGGGGTAGTCTTGAACCCGTGGACTCAAGCAATTCCTAGCCTCAGCCTCCCAAGGCTGGGATTAAAGGCACGCACCACCATGCCCAGCTCAATGTGTACTTTTAAATAATGGCATCTTATTTCCTGAAAACATTAAATTGGTGAATATATGATATTTCATTCAGATAGTTTTTTCATTGACTGTTTCAAAACTAGGGTGGAAGTGTACAGATTTTTAAAGAAAAGTACCTTGTTTTCTCACCTTTTATTTTTTTCTACCTACTATCAGAAAGATTTACAGGAAGCTTAACAATTTATTTTTACACCGGAATTAAATCTATTTTTAGGAGTAATAACTGGTTAATATTAATAATTTTAATTTTTAAATGTGTTTTTAAGGATAATTTTCTGCTTTGTGTACTTCTTGATATGTGGAAGATGCTTAAAATTTTCATGTTTACCAGGCTGGTGCGGAAGTAAATGTATTCAATGACATGGGAGACACTCCACTTCATCGAGCTGCTTTTACGGGACGAAAGGTGAAATCTGTTCCAGGTTCGATGTTTGAAATGTCTGGAAGTATTTTCTCCCTGATGACTATAAATAGCAAATGGAAAAAGTCACAGAAATATATAACCCAGATCTTTGGGCCCAAAGGCCACATGCTCTTGGAGTCAGATAGTGAGCTGAAGGTACTCTGGTCTTGGGGTCCACCGCTTTAGCATCCCTGAGAGGAGTTTGCTCATCTCCGCTGTGTACCCAGGTTGGGAAACTCCTGATTGACACTTAATTTACATTGCGTTATTTCACATGCTGCAGTTATGCATTTTGGTGA
This sequence comes from Uropsilus gracilis, assembly GCA_004024945.1. NCBI lineage: Eukaryota > Metazoa > Chordata > Mammalia > Eulipotyphla > Talpidae > Uropsilus > Uropsilus gracilis. Next base: position 104,676 of record PVHY01000777.1, on the reverse strand, counting down.
TTTTTATTGCACTGATAGTTCTGCAATTTTTGCCAAAACTCAATTTTAGAGTCTTTTCATAACCACAAAGTCTTTGCCATTTGCGTATATTCCCTGCTCCTGTTCCAAGCCCCCAGTCACTAAGGGTTTGCTTTGTTTTTAGACATTTGCCTTTGCTAAGTTTTTTTTTTTTTTTGATAGGAATCATGCACTTCTTTTGTGTCTGACTTCTTTAACATTGTGGAGGTTCTTCGTACAATGATGCATACATGTAGCCTGTATCCATAGTTTGTTTCTTTGTATGCCTGAATCTTCCCTGTGTAGTAGTATGCCATATTTAAAAAATCTATTCATGATTTCGTGAAAAGATTCTTTTCTCATTGTATTTATTGCCTTGACACCTTCATTGAATATGAATTGACCGTAAAGGTAAGGGTTTATTTCTGAACCTTTAGTCTCTTCATTTGAGCTATATCTCTGTATTTAATACAATACTATCTTTGTCACAGTAGCTTCATAATTAAGTTTTTGACATCGGGAAGTGTAAATTCTCTAGTTAACTATCTTGTAGAAATTGTTTTGGTTACTTTTAGTCAGAAGTTTGTATTTTCATGTAAGTCTTAAGATCATCTGGTCAATTACTATAAAAATACTTGCAGTATATTGATAAGAATGTGTTTTCTTGATTTTATTGACCAATTTGGGAAGAAATACCATTTTAACAATACTGAATCTACAATCTGTGAGAATAAAATAACTCCATTTACTTAAATATTTATTTTAGCAATGTTTTGAAATTTTCACTATGCAGATTTTATATTCCTTATGCTTACTTATTCCTATGTGTTATATACATTTTAATGCAATTTTGGATGCAATCTTAATAAAAATCCTCAATTTTTATTAAGAGAACTTTATTTTTATTGCTACTATGTGGATTTTAAAAAATTCGATTTGTATCCCATGTTCTCTTTTTTTTCTTTGAGACTAGATCTTGCTATTTTCGCCTGTGGAACTGCAGGCTCATGTTGCCCAGGGTACCACAGACTCAAGCAATCCCCAACCTCAGCTTCCAAGGTAGCTGGGATTACAGGTGTGCGCCACCATGCTTGGCCTTGTATCCTGTGTTCTTGTTTAACTTGTTTGATGCAGGATTATGTAGATTGCTTATGTTTTTCTGTATACTGTGCCTTCTTTTGTTCCATGTCCTCTGATCCTGGGTGGGAGTTCCCAGTTAGCCAGGAATGGGTAGGTAGCTTTCCTAATCCTTCTCTGACTGTTCCCATCTCCAGACTGCCCTGCCATGTGCCTTAAGTGGTAGTCATAATAATGGCTCTTCAGGATGACTTTTTTCTAGTCCCCAAGGCCTGGAAATACATTAGGTTTCATAACAAGAGGAAATTAAAGTTGCAGATGCTGAAATTGCTAGTAGATTAGACTGACTTTAAGACAGGGAAACGTTCTGTATTACCTGGGTAGTCCCAGTGTAACATGAAGATCCTTAAAAGGATAAGAGGCAAAAGAAAAGTCAGAGAGAGAAGTGCACATGAGACAATGATTAGAAAGTTACTGTCTTCCTAACTTTGAAAACTGAGTTCACGAATGTGGGTGACCTCTAAAAGCTGGAAAGGGAAGAAAATGAATTTCCTCTAGAGCTTCCCAAAGAAATGCAGGCCTGTTGACACCTTGATTTGAGGTCATCGAGACCCATTTTGGACTTTTGAAGCATAGAAATATAAGTGAATCTTGTAAATTTACAAACTTACACAAATTTATGGCAGTTTGTTACAGTACCAGTAGAAAACCGATACTCTGATAGGGAAAGCAACCTAATGCTAACAGATCTATAGGTTTTCCCACTGTTCCCTCTGAATTTGCTACTTTAAATGATAGTGCCTCTTGTTCTTTTTTGCTCCAGATCAGGTCCATTTTATCTGGTAGCAAAGCTACTGATTTTTGGTGCCGGCCAGTTTTGGCCAGACTCGTAAGGTAGGAGAAATGGCCAGAAGATCAGAAATTGTTTTTCCCTGAAGTTTTAAATCCTATAGAGAAATTTGCCGTTTGTCATTAGAACATACCTAGTACCATGAATGCTGAGTTTTACAGTGTTGTCTGGCATTCTGTTCATATTTTAGTTTGACTGTTATCTGAACATTTGTTACTCTAGCCAAAAGTTCCTTTGTTTTCCTGATAAGGCTTTTGATTATTTGAGTGATCTAGTAAATGAACTGTAACATAGGGTGTATTTTTCATTTCAATTGACTATGAGGTTATTTTGTAACATTTAGAAAAACTGTTTTCTAAGGTTTGTATGCATTTATCATGAACTAAAGACTAAATGTATTATATGGTTTGACATTTTCATTCCAATGACTAGATAACTATGATATCAATTATGAATCAATTTTGTATATGGTAAGCATATTTTAGTGCATTTCACGTGATTTTTTTTTCATGTTAACACTTGTGAACTGAATAAGAAATCTTATCAAAAGTGAGGAAAATGTACCTTTAAAATAAGCAGTAAATAGCAAAGGCCACAGTGGGTAGATTACAGTGTTTGAAACTTTATGGGGTTTCAAAAATGAGCTGCAAATAATTTAATTTACCTCCCCCATAAGTGTCCTATTTGCTGTTTCCCTTTAATCATCCTGCTTTTGTGAATCTTTTGTTTTACCGAAGAAAGTTCTTTGCTATTTGTTTCTGCAAGATCCTTTTTTTTTTTTTTTTTTTTAAAGTGTAGTTAAAATGCTGTCTCTACAAATTCCTTCCCAACTTCTTACAGCTGTCAGGTTGCTTTACTTTTCCAGATACCTGGAGGACGTTGGAATGCTGATACACTGCTCCCTTGTATTATTGTTACTTTTATATATCTTAAGTTTTCAAGTAGATTACAATAACCTTATTCATAAGAAATTTTTATTTCTTCATGAATACATTGCCCAGAGTTCACCTCTGTAATTATAATTTATATGCAAATAAGTTCATTTGTCTGTATTCTGGTCTTCAAATGTTTGGCCTTTCTGCTATTGGTCACAATGACTGAAACTATGCTAAATTGGGCTTAGCTTAGTTTGTACATGTTATGTTGCTTTGTATTAGAAAATTTAATTTAGCTGCAGTTAAATGGCTGTGTTATATAGGAAACATTAAAAAATTATGTACTCAGTTGCTAGGCATGATTAAATTTTTGCAAAAAGTTTAATTTCTAATTACTCTCATAAAAAGAATCCTATTTGTTCAGTTGTGATCTTGTAACTATGAAGTTTTAAGTATAAGTAAAATTCTGTGATTTAACAAGATCAATAAGTTAACAGGAAATTGGTTTATTATAAAGCATTTTGAAGTTCTTGTCCTTTGAAATCTGTAAAGTAACTGCTCCCAAATTTTGAGGGACCTTTAGTCTTTTCTTGGCACAGTAGCACCCCCTAGTGTTCTTTAATAAACGTTAATATCCCAGAATTTAAAAATATTTAGTGTTTCTTTTTCAAGTCCTGTTAGAATTCTGAAGATTTCTTATTTGTTTTAATCAGTTTAAAATAGAGATACAATCAAAATAGTAAATAATTGCGTTGTACTGATGTATGTTTGACATACTACTATTTTCTAGCAGAATTGAGGATTTGTTGGAAACAAATGCTTTCTGTGTTCTTTGTCTTGGGAATTGTATATTTCACCTGACATATAGAAGACACATGTAACCCTGGGTTTATATAAGTCATTTATTTTCCTTACGATACCATCTCAGGCTTATGAATCAAAGATCTAGCCACTCACTGGTCAGACATTGTCCAAACAACTTGGCAAGCTTGTTTCATTTAATGGAAATGATAATCCTGAAATATAACCATAAATGTTGCTACTTGTTCTAGCTTAGATATTCTTCAGAGAGCAGACCAAGATGGAGATTAGTGTGTAACAAATTTTTGGAGCACTGTGGAAATGCTTTACATCTCTGGAAGGGAAGAAAGGAAGCAGGAAATGTTTGTGTAGGCCTTTGTCAGTGTAGAGTTACCTAAATAAATGGCTACTAGTCTCCTGGGACATGGTGTGGAAGACTCAATTGTTTAAGTTGCTTTGACATCATAAAATCTTTTCTTCCAGGCTATCAGTTCTTCAGTAAGGTCCCAGATTGATTTAGGTCCAGAAACTGGATAGTTGCCTCATCATTCATCTCCTTTCATGGTACAAAAATTGTTGTTCATGGACAAAGCAAATGATCCCCACTCTAAACATCAAAATGCCAAAGCTGTTACTGCAGACAGTAGAAGGACTTAAGTAAGGCAGTATGATAGGTTGCATAGGTCAGAATATACCAGGTATTTTGTGCCATGAATAGCCAAGAGTAGAAATAAGTGACGTAAAAGACACCAGTCTCACTGAAAAACTTACCAGTGGCTGTTCTCTGAGGGGCCTCCATGATAAAATGCCTCTGAAGTCTGACTGTCCCATAGCAATGGGGAATGGGAGAGCATGGGATCTCCCTTATATGGCCCAGAGGGGACGTACAGACAGAAGCCGGGTAAATGCAGTTATGGTCATGGGATTCAGAGGAACAAGGACTGACCTGAAGAGAGCTATGGAAATAATTAGCAGGCCCTGCGTTCCTAAAGTCAAATTTCATGGGCAAAGAGGAACAAATACTGCATGGATTATTATTTTTCCTGTGTACCTTCTTCCTTGATTAAGAAAATAAATCCTCATATAAATTCGTTAACTTATTGCACGTGTTAGACTGTCCTATAACTATTCTTTTTCTTCTCCTAAACTCTTCCTTTTCCTCTCTTCTCTGAAGTCAACAGAAATTAGTCAAATATCATCTTTCAGCTACTGTGAGGTCATTAAAGATTCTCTATCTACTTTCATTTCTTCGTTACTAGCATCTTTTTATACTCTTTCATTTTCTGTTTCATAGCTGAAAAATTTCCAACTAATAGGTTGATCTTTTCCACTGAACTTATTCACTTAATAGTCGTAGCTATTGTAAATTCTAAAGTCATTACAACATCTCCATCACATCTATGCCTTTTTGTTGATCAGTTTGTGTCTTGACACTGGATTGTTTCCTGCTTTTTGTGTGTCTGGTGAGTTTTTCTTGTATGGCAAGCACTGTGCCTGACAATGGAGACAGATCTGTGACCAGAGAATGGACAAACCTCTAGGTGTGGGAGGCTGAGTCAAACTAGTTTGGAACTGACTGAGCTTGGGTTTGTGGTGGTTGTGGTTTCCTTCACTGTGATGTGTCCCAATTCATTTTGTGTTTGCATAAGGCTGATTTTCTGAAGGGTTTTTTCTTGATGTTCCTATCTTACCCTCACTTTGACCTACCTTGTGCCTCAGTTTCTCATTCTCCAAGCTTCCCCATTAGTGCACTGTTTGTGCATGCTAACCTTGAGGTGGGAGTAGAGGGTGGGGGAGTTTTCTGTCATCTTGGTCCAGCCTCTATTATGGCCTTACGCTTCTGCATAAGATGATGGTTCTTCGTCAGTTATGTAAGAGGAGACCTCTAATTGTATGGACCCTTGATTGCTCTTAGTTCCTCCCTGCACTGAACAGATCTTCATGACTTTTGCTATGGCAGTGCAGCTCCCCTAAGGTCTGTATCACTGGGGAAGGCTTTATATGGTCACCTTCTTGAGCCATGGACATTTTCATTGATACCTAGTGGAGGTCCATGAAGAAGAACCTGCTCACAGGCATGAAGTGCCTGCCATCTTGCACTTGCCTCATCAGCTTGTGATTCAGAGCACATTTGATCTGAATTTCTTATCAGCCTTTTTTGGTCAGATTCCATCTCCTATACCTACTGGGACTCGGGGCCTATTTGGAGTGATTTCCTTAGTAAATTTCAGACTTCCTGACTGTCTCGCTATCTAAGTTCTCCACTGGGTTAAAGTACAGTTACTGTTTTGGAGCTTTATCTAGACTTTTTTCCTTGTTATTAAAGTGGGGGTGATGGTCTTTTGACTTTCTAAGACCCAGTTGATCATATCTGGAAATTCTGATGAAGTTATAAAACGTGGCTTGTGGCAACCTCAGAGACATTATTAGGTTAGTGTTTAGTTTGGTTGACTGTGTCTGCCATTTATTATTTAGCAATGTCTTCAGAATCTTTCAGAGTTTTCTTCAAGTGTTGTCTCATAAGAAGATCAACATGTATGTGTCTGGGCCTGATATTTCACTTTAAACATCAAACACTAATAGGAAACTTATAATGAACAACTATGAACTTTGCCTCATGCTTGCATACTGAGTCACACTCACCCAGAGGCAACTACTTTGAAAATACAACTGTTCAAGATTTTTTTTCTTTTAACTTACATAATCCCTAATACTTTTTTTTTTTTTTTTTTTCAGTTTCAGATTTTCTATTGACTTCCTTCTGGAAGATGAACATTTGATTCTTCATTGTTTTTCCCTGGCTTCATCCTTGCCAAAACCACTTCACCTTTCCCATTCTCTTAACCGATGACTAGATTTTGGTTTAATAAGTACTGTTAGTTTCTGTTGGTATGACTGCTAGCTATTCTTGTGCTGGATGATACACTTAGGCACCCTGGAGAGTGCACTCTCCTAGAGACCATGTCCTCTGGCTATGTCCTGAAACTGCATGCCCTCCAGAGCTTTGTATGTGCTTATCACCTTAGAGCTATACTTCTCATTTATTCTGCATTCTCTATCTTGTTTCCTGAATCATCTTCCTCCTCCTTGACTTTTCTGTCATTTGATAGAACTTTTTTTGAGATAGGTTGCACAAAAATATCAACTTTTTTGAACATTTTTATGTCTGAAAATGCCTCTCGTGTCTGCATTATACAGACACATATATGTACTTTGGCTGCATATAGACTTCTAGATTGAAAATTACTATCCATTAGAATTTCAGAGGCATTCTTGCTATTTTCTAGCTGTGTTTTTGAGAATTCTAGGACTAACTTTCCTGGTTTTATGTCTGTAGCCCAATTGTTTTAATCTTTAGAGGTATTTCAATTAAAACTAGAGTGACATACAACTTAAATAACAGTGACATACAACAAGAGATTATTTTTCCACGTTTAAGAATTCATGTTGATAGTCCAGGAATACACAGGATTTTATCATCCTGTTAATAAGCATAGCTTGAATGTAATCATCTGATTGAGACCACCCCAATTTTAGGAAATATGCTAGAGGAGATAAAGAAGGGACAGAGATCCTGAAGGTTATTATAGGATACATCTGCTTAATCTTATCAGTTAAAATAGTCACAGCGCTACACTAGCTAAAGGCAGCTAAAGGCAGCTGGGAAATGTAGTCTTTATTCTAATTGGCCATAAAGCTGAGCTAAAAAATGTTTTTGGAGTTTGGAATTTTTTTCCCTTGGTGTTTATCTTTAGATTTCTAAAACTTTTATATTCTATTTCTGCTATAGTACAGATTGCCCTAAATTCAGGGGCATAAAGCAGTACCCATTTGTTTTCTCAGTTCTGGAGATCAGAATGCTCGGCATAGCCAGTATTAAAGTTACAACTCATTAAAATACATCCTTCAACTTCTCTTTAAAGTCTCTATGAGTATAATTTGTAGAAATAATTTTTTCTCCTAATTTTGATAAACAAGGCCTACGATGTAGTTACTTTACAAGAAGTTAAAAGGCCACATATTGGATGATTCTATAAGGAAATGACCTACAGAGTGGAGTCTTTATTCATAGTTATGTTAACTTTGCTTGACTCTAATGTTTGTTGTGTGCTACTGATCATAATATATTATGTGGCATCCATTTTTTGAAATTGTGAAAAAGAAAAGTCACACTCAAAGTGCACACTTTATTTCTCTTCTTAGTAGTTAGCCCTTTGACCAATTTGTCAAATAACCTTCTTGGCTAGTAACATATTAAGCAAATTGTCTTATTTAGGAATTAAAAGAAAAGGCTGTTTTATGATTAGGGCTTTTATTGGGTTTTAGGAGCTATTTTCTGGATAGAAGTTCTGTCAAATGTATGGTTTATAAATATTTCCTTCTATTTTTCAGATTGCCATTTTCACTTTCAATTGCCTTTTGATGGACAAAACTTTTAATTTTTAATTTTGATTTTGTAGTTCAGTTCATTTTTTTCTACCTATTTTTTGGCCTCATACCCAAGACATAATTATGAAGCTTTCCTTCTACATTTATCTTCTAAGGTTTTTGTTTTAGATCTTATATCTAGAAACCCATCTTGAGGTAATTTTTACAAATGATGTAAAGTATGGGATCACTTCATTTTTCAAATGTGCATCTTTAGTTTTCCGAGCACTATTTGAACTTCTAATCCCATTTAAATGGGTGTTGAAAATCCTTTAACCATAAATGCAAGAAGTAATTTCTGGGATTTCAATTCCATTGGACTCTATGTCTGGTTTTGCTATTGTTTCAATTATTTTAGTTTTGAGATTAATTTTGAAATTGGGGGCTGTGAGGACTCGAACTTCTTTGTTCTTTTTCCATACTTTTTTTTTTTGGCTATTTGGGGGTCGGTCTCTTGATGGTCTAAATAAAATTAAAAGTAGGATTTTCTTTTTTGAAAAATGTCATTTCAATTTGATGGGGATTTCACTGAACTTGTAGATACCTTGGGTACTGTCCATAGTCTGACAATACTAAGTCTTTTACTGTGAAAGCTAGATGTCTTCCTGTTAATGTTTAAGTCTTCAGCAATATTTTATAGTTTCAGCATATAAGCCTTTTGCCTTCATGTTTGTTTATTCCTAAACTTTATATTCCTTTAAAAAAAAAACATTGGGGTAGCATGGCTTACAGCATTGTATATGGCTCAGAAATATAGGTTCATGTTCTTTCAGATGCATGTTACTATGCCAGATCCACTAAGGAACCCATAATCTTCTGCCATGAGCTCACCCCCTTTTGCTTAAGCTTATTTATTTATTCATTTATTTATTTGTTGGAACTATTGTGAATGGGATTATTTTCTTAGTTTCCTTCTCTAGTTATTTTTATCTTTACCTATCTTTAAACTTAGTTGTCTCTTTACTGCTAAGTGGTCAGTTAACTTTATATTCTGTATGCAAGTCCCTTATCTGATATAATTTATAAATATTTTCTATCATTATGTGGGTTCTAATTTTTCCACTAATTTGAACTTTTTTTCATGAAATTATGTCCCTAGCTCACTTTTTACATAAAGTATGAAAACTCTTTTTTAAAATGTTATCTTTAAAATGATAGGAAATGCTAAGATATGGATCCACTTTGTTAAAACAGAAATTAACTCTTCTGTATTTTTAAAATGTAAAGTGCATGTATACAATAAAATTCATCCTTGAAAAATATTTGGATAGTGCATAATATCCTGAAAAATATATTGTGTGAAAGGAGCACAAAATAAGTAACTGTATCTTACAAATCTGTTTACAAATCTCAAACCTATGCTTAGGAAGATGATTAGCAAGAAATGCACCAAAATACATGTGTGATCATATGGTGTTTTAGAAAATGAGAATTTTGTTCTTCCTGTCTGTGTATTGTAGATTTTACTTAAGCATTTTTCCTTGAAAATAACATAGGAAGTCTTATGGCTCAAAGAAAAAATAAAACTCAGGAAAACATATCATGTAAGGAGAGGGTATCACCTAGTATGTATCAGAACACCTGTCAGCCTGGAAGTGAGAGTAACACTGTTTAGTTCATTATAGCCATTTATTCCTCTGTGAAGCTTTCCTTCTACATTTATCTTCTAAAATGCACATACCTGTAAAATTAACTATTAAATCTCTAATGTCCTTATGCAAATCTCCTGCTTTCTTCTCTATTTCTGCTCTTATTAGCTAACTGACCTGAACCAGTAATTCCAGGCTTATGTACATTAATGATTAATTTGACCTTCCTGAAAGAGCTCTTAATCACTTAGAGTAAATATTTTTCTCCACTGTTGAGTACTGACTTCAGGAGATAGTTTGCTTCATTAATAAGCAATTCCATTGCTAGTGGTATATAATATGAACTGATAACACATAAAAAAAAAGTTCTGTTTTTTTAAAAGCATAAAAATTTTCAAAATCTAGGTCTCCATGGGAAATAATTCTCAGATCTTACAGAGGAATAGTGTTAAATGAATGTGCTATCTTCTCTAATTTAAATGACTTTTTTATTTTATATATTTAGGTTGATCACATGATCCACCTTGGTAAAATAACCAGATAATTTACTTAAAATCAATTGTAGAAGTTGTCCATATCATAAATATTAACAATAGAAGTTGTTAATCAATTTTGAAGTATGTAAACTTTAGATTGGCAATTGTTCAGGCATTCATCAATTATTACACTTAATTAAATTGTGATATTCAACTTGTACTTATTTAATAATTGCTTACTGTAGGCATATTTGATACTGTGTAAACATCCCTGCCTAGACTTCTGAGTTGAACTAATTAAAATTTGGAAAAAACCCATAAAATAAAATTTTAATAGCTAAAATGAATTTCTCTTTTAGGAATTGGTAATGCTTCTTTTAGAATATGATGCTGACACTACTGTTGTTAATGGGAGTGGACAGACAGCAAAGGAAGTCACTCATGACAAAGAAATCAGAAACATGCTTGAAGGTAAATATTTTGAATATTAACAAAAACATCTACTTTCATAATAACCAACATCCAAATTTTAAGTAGAAAACTGGCTTCTGAGATACCAAAATAGATGACACCAAGCCTATGCGATAAAGATAACATAAAAATCATTGACTAGATACAAAATTACCTATGAGTGTTCTTACAACTTTTAAACTCTGTACAACATTATGGCAAGTTTTAAAAATATGTTGATCAAATTACCAAAAGAATTAGAAGTAAAAAGCTAGAGACCTGAGGGAGTGTGTCTGATGGACTTGCAGAGCATGCATGTGCAAGAATATGGACACACAGAACAGAAACTATAAATAACTGTACGGCTTAGAATTATTTGATGCTGGAAAGATGACTCGGTCTGGTTCTATTGACCCAAGGACTTAATTACTGTACAATAGCTTGCAGTCTTTTCTTGATGGATCCATTTCATTGTTATGGATTACAAAGATTAAATTATATTTAGGAAACCAGAGTCTGCAATAATTCAGGGATTTCTGTAAAATAATATAAAACCAACATGATGCTTCTGCTGGGAAAGATTATTCTCTGAATGGTCAGGGCTTTGCTATAATTATTATTTCTATTGTAGAAAAACTTTTGTTTATGAATTAAGAATTTTGAATTCAAGTTACAGTACACTATTTCTGTCCTTTGTATTTCAGAGAAGGGCAAGATAATTTTGTGTTTAAGGAATATTGATTTATTAATTGTAACTATCACTATTTTTATATGATTAAAAACCAAGATCTTACTTTTCATATTGACCTTGAGAACTAAAGTCTCACTTGCTGTGTAGCAACAGCAAAATCATGTTGGCTTGTCATACAGCTTTTTGCTAGTGTCTTAATTCAATCTTGTATTTAAAATAAATCCTCTCATTTTCAATTAGCAACAAATCAATACATAAAAATTTTTATGAGACTGTATTATGTAATTTTGGGGAAATTGAACATGGGTGATTTTGGGGAAATTGAACATGGTAGATATGATCCCTGCCTTTGATCTGGCCTATCATTTAACAAGATGAGAAGCTAAAAAACTGAGGTTTTCCTGGTAGACTAGAATATTAGGTTAACCTGACAAGTTGACATTTAATTGGGCCAATTATGAAAAGGTGACTAAGGCTCTCCCAAATTCAAACTAAGGACAAAAGGGCTAGTTGGCTTCATGGGTGCTCTGATTAGTCAGCTAACATGTTCCTAGCCTGGGAAATAAAAAATAGAAACTTAGTGAAGTGATTCTATTTAGTACCTTAGCCTGGTACATCATTTATGGATGGCATATTAAATGGGTCAGACTGCAAGGTGTGGATCCAGAAACCCACCAGGCCACAGGTAGACCAGAAACCACATTACGGACTAATGCACGAAATGATAAATATTTCACTCCAGAAAGAGAGTAAATATAATATAGTCATTCTCAAGTATCTGATATGTCTGAAGAGCTGTTATATTAGAGGAGAAATACTCTGATTTGTACAGACAAGGGCAAGCTGGTGGAGTACCAGCTTGGGCCCAGTGTATTGTAATAATGTGTGGTTGTCTTAATATGTAGTGTGTTTCCTGTGATTGGAGGTATTAAGGAGAGGGCAGAGTTCTTTTGTCAGGTATTAGAGTGGAATATCTTCCTCTGCATATCATTTGTCTATTTTGCGAAGTTTCTTACCTATGGGAAAGGTTCAAGAATAGTAAAGTTTGCACTTCTATGTCATTAATGTAACTCGCTGATTATTAACACACTATTTGGTTTGTATTTTTATGTATTCTGTAATGTTACTTCCTTTAATTTTATTCTGTTTTCACTGAATTATTTGTGAGCAATTTATAGACACCAATTTTTATATCACTATTTTAGCACTAAATAGTTCAGTATGATTCTCTTAAGAGCAAAGGTTATTTTCTTATATAATCAGTTTAATGATCAGTATCAGGAGACTTAGCATTAGTAAAATATTCACATCACGTTCATTTTCAGACTTTGACAATTGCCCAAATGTTTTGTAGCATATTCCTCCTCATTTCAGGACCCAGTCCAGAACTCCACATTATACATTTGTTACATTGCTTTTGTCTCCTTTTATCTGGAATAATTCCTTAGCCTTTGTTTTTTCATGATCCTTTTTGTAGAGTAAGGACTTCATAGAATTGTTTGCAGAACATCCCTCAGAAATACGGGTTTTTCTCTTTTCATATAGTTAGGTTCACAATGCATTTGTGGTAGGAATATTAGGGAACTGAAGTTGTGTCCTTTACCAGCATGTCACATTAGGAGGTGCATGATATGGTTTTGTGTCATTGTTGGTGATGTTAACTCTCATCACTTGGTGGTCTGCTGTAAAGGTGCCTTTCCCCTTTACAATTGATAATGTGTGGGGAGAAAAGTTGAAGCTGTACATTCACACAAATTTGTATGCGTACATGTACATAAGTATATGTATATGTATAAGTATATGGACGTGTTATATATAATATATAGTATACAATATATAGTTATATATTATAGTCTGTAAAATATTAATATACGCACAGATATTCTGTTTATCAATAAACTTTTAAACAGTGATTTTAGTATTCATTGATAATTCCTAACTGACTCATTACTTTTAGAAATTACAAAATGGTGGTTTTCCCTTCAGAGGATCAAATTTGTCTGGTCCCTCTTGCTTTCATGTGTAGTAATATTTCATTTACTCTATGCATTTATAAAATGGTATCAGGGTGGAGTTGGTAATCTCAGAGATCAAGTCTAACTGCATTCTGATTGAAAAGTTATAGTCATATCAATTCAAAATTTGGCATCTAGCTTTATCAATTATTGGGGTATAAGAATATGAAGAAAAAACTGCATTGTTGATGTATAACTTGCTATTTTCATAAATGGCACACATCCACGTAATTAGCACAGATCTCAATGAAAAGAACATTACCAACTCTCTGGAAGCCCCACTCCCAGGGATTATTGACTGAATAAGCATATTGGACTGAGTCAGCTTTCAGTATCCTGAATGGACACAGGACAGGAAATATCCAGAAACATATGTGTGGTTTTCAACTTGAAATTCTTCTTTTCTTTCCTTAGCAAACCTAGACATTCTAGTAAGAAACACCACTGTGACCTATACCTACCTTCTTAAAGCCTAGAGCCAACAATCTGAAACATTGTGTGATTAATCAATAATAATTTATTGGCTAAATGTGCACTTTGCCATCCCTTGTCATCAATGCTTTCTAAACCCTGAAAGTAAGAACATGCACCTGACTGCAGGAATGATCAAGGAGACAAATTGCAACTGAGGGTAATACATGCGGTAGTAGAGGTGTGTCCACAAGGGCTAGACATGTGACTGCTCTCAGGGATCTCAACCAAGTATCAAAAAGCCAGTGAAAAAAAATGTTGAAAAACAGAAAAGACTTTGAGAACCCAAACCTTGCTTTCTGCAGGGTAGGGAGGAGGAGTCTGGGTATAGAAATTAAAACTACACTAGAGACACTGGTTGTGGTAATTAATCAATTCTAGCATTTCCTGTTTTCAAGATATATGGTCCCTGTGGTTGAAATTCAACAGAATGTATAATGTAGCATCTCAAGCAACAGTGGGTGCCTAGTAATGACTATTAGTAAATGCTCATTATTTCTTAGGAAAACCTGAGAAACTATTAATGTTTCTCCTCTGTAGCCTTCACACAGGACATTATGCATCTATTTTAAGTGGGATTACTAATCCTTTCCGTGAAATTTGCTTCTTTGTTAAGTCAAAACAGAATTCAAATCTAGCAGAAATCAGACCACGCTTTTTAAAACAAATCAGATTGCCATTTGTTTTCTTTCTTGTGAGTATGATTTGAGCAGCAGTAGAGTATAGTAAGAACATGGATTCTGGAACCAGCCTACTTGGCTCTTCCACCTACAGACTTTGTGACTTTGGTTAGGTGCCTTCACCTCTTGGTGTCTGGCTCTCTTCATCTATAAATTCAGAATAAATGGCAGCATTTACTTCATATAATTAAATATTCATGATGCTACTTTAATGAGTTAATATTTTAAAAATGCTTTGAATGGCACTAGGCATTTAAGTGCTATAGTGTTTGATAACAAACAATATAAAAGTATATATGTGAACCTAAATATCGATACACATGTCTGTGTATAACTTCTTACCAATGCTATTTATTACTCTTCACATCTTCAGTTTCTGAGGTAAGAATTTCTCTCCCTACTTACCTAGTTTTCCAAAGCAGACATATAATAGTTTTTACAAATGCAACAGTAATGCATAATTATTTGTGATGAGTATTGCTGTGAGTAGGATACTTAAAGATATCGAAGTTGAAAATAGAAATTTATCCACACATGAAAGAAGTTAAACTCTAATCTGAACTGTAAGGCAATGAGAATAATAATAAGGTCTAATTGTATTTGAATTATGATTCAAAACATTATGACTTTCTTACCTTGATACTTTATTCTTTATATATCTTTGTAATGAGAATTTGCTAGTAGGATCCTGACTAGAAGTAGAGTAACAGTCAAATCTACTTTCCTTTTGTAGCTGTAGAAAGGACTCAACAAAGAAAGCTTGAAGAACTGCTCTTGGCTGCAGCAAGAGAAGGCAAAGCCACAGAACTGACAGCTCTGGTAAAAAAGAGAACAAAAAAGCCAAACATGCATTATTTCTTTATATTACACCTCAGAAAAAGTTTTATTTAAAATTAAGTTCGTAGTTAATCAAATTGAGGACTAAAATACCTAAGATCATATAGTAGAACAAAAGCTCTTAAATATCTAGAAAGACTGCATGACAATGGTTTCAGCAGGATACATTTTAAAGATATTTTCTCTGAATTTTGAATGTGCAGCCCCAGCCCTCTACTGCAAATTTGTTGAATAAGGACTTTTTTTTTCAAGGAAGATGCTTAGTATAAAGACATTGCACTTTTCAGATTATGCCCATTTTAAATTGAAATATAGCAAATAGGATCCTATAAGGAAATAAGTTTCTCTGATTTTGAGAATATTTCTGAAAGCTATACTATAATTCTAAAAAGTAACATGCAAAGAGGGGACAATGTTTTGTAATATTGATATCACATTAGAAGAGAGCCAGCTTTACCCATTATTTTTCCCCTTAGTAGACCTACTTTTCAGTTTCCATTTCCCACAGTCTCATTAAGCATGAAACTCTGAATTTGTTCTAAATTCAAGACTGAAGTATTGCCATTGGCTTTAAAGTTATTTTGGCTCACTTGAAAAGATCTCTTTGATTTCTAAGTTTAGTGCTTGAAACATTTTTAAAACTTCATGGAATGAGACTGTGGAGGTCTTTAAAGCAGTCAGCTGGAAACAACAAATTCAACAGAACTTTAACATTTAAGGTTTATAGTTTTAAGTTCTGAACGGCTTGTAATTTTGCTATAATAAGTGTAAATTGCAAAACTAGAAGGAGCTAGCAAATCTTAGTGGAATTTAATGTATGGAGTGGGCTGGGTGGCACTGGTATAGTATCTGGTATCTGTTGTTGGAGTGTGGGAGACTTTGTGGCCCCTTGAGAATAAGCTTGGAGATCAAGCTGGTTGGTCTAATAAGCAAGAAGCTGCTTTACAGCCCAGATAGCAAGGAACCCAGCTGTTTATCAGGCTCTGTAGTATGACCATCCACCTGTGCCTTAGTTGTACCTTCAGGGTTTTGTGGGAGAACACCTTTCTTTGATGTGTAACTGCATTGTATTTCTTCACTTGTTAGCTCAACAGGCCCAATCCTCCTGATGTTAACTGTTCAGATCAGTTGGGAAATACCCCTTTGCATTGTGCAGCTTACCGGGCTCATAAGCAGTGTGCCTTAAAGCTTCTAAAAAGTGGAGCAGACCCTAATATGAAGAACAAAAATGGTAAGTAGGTTGATAAAAGCCTTTGCTAGTCATTTGAAAGTTATAAAAAGAAGTCAGTATCATAAAAAATTAAGTGTTTTGTTTTAATATCCAGTCTTTGTTAAACTGCATGGGCCCCATCTAGGTTTGAAGTCAAGGAATTCACATACACATACACACACACACACACACACACTCACTTATTTATCTGCTTTCCAGTTAAGAGTCAAAGGTTTAATTATGCCCGCACCATAGGAGGCCCTCATGATGATTAAATTTCCCACCCTCAAAGAAAGATATGTATTGTTGATTTTCATTTGCAGTAGTTACATTCTATAAAATCTGTATGCCATGCACTGAATTAATGAATCCTGAATCACTGCTCCAGCAGAAATAGTTAGCTTCCTGTGAGTCTCTGTTTACAACATTTATATCACCTAATTAATACATGATTCTTTATGATCTTATTTCAAAACACTTCAGGGTTTATTATTGATTCATTAACATTTAACTTGTCAACAGCACGTGACTCGTGCCTGAACAAAGCTTAACTTTGTTAGCACACAATCTCCACATGGCACGTCACAGCCTTCTCATGCTTCATAACAGCCAGCCACAGTACAGCCCTGTGCTGGGAAACCAGTTTCAACAGCAGAGTCACCAACGAAAAACAGAGTATAGCAAAACATAACACTTGACAAGGATGCTTGTTTATAGAATGAGACCTAAAACATGTCAGCCAATGTCATTTTGTCATTATGTCATTTTATTTAGCATAACTGGAAGCTTATTCAGCACATGTATCAGAAGACACAAAATTTGCACCAATGTAAATGACCAAGAATTACCATGAATGTTGATTTGGGGGTTACAGATAAATTTTAGCAATAAGCATATTTGCAAATAGAGACTCCATAGTTGATTATCTTCTCTACATGCATAGTATTAACAGAAACAGGGTTGGATAACCCAAGAGAAGCTGTAAACAGATACGTGTTCAAAAGGAAAGCATTTCAAAGGACTTTTCTAGCATGGGTAGTTGCCTACCACTCACCTGGATCAGAACTCTTCAATGGTCCCATGAGACCATTTGTTCACCTCCATCATAGCCTAATCATACTCCATGGTGTTTATTGGTTTAAGGAGCTGCCTCCCATGAGACTGAATCTCTAAGGTGATGGCTAATATTTTACTGTCTAGTTTGCCCAGCTCCTAGTAATATATAGTACATGATGTAATGAATAGCATGTGATGCTTTCTGCATACTGTTTGTTGAAGCTGTGGGGTAATAAGAAATAGCTTCATGAAGGAATAGACATGTTATCTAGACCCTGAGACCCTGGTTTGATTAAAATTTTTGTCTTGTCTAAATACTTCAGTTTGTTTCTGATATAACCCTTCCCACCATGTTTTCCTTTAAAATATGTATAAGCAGGGTACCATTATCTAGCAAGACTCTAATAAGAAATTTGGGAAAGGCATTCTAAGGAGATAAGAGAATATGAACAATGGTGTTAAGGTAAAGTTGAGTCAAGTATAGGTAACAACCAGTTCGGCACATTCAAATGGATAAAGAGGCGTGATACTGAGTAATCATATAAATAAAAATTAGTCTGTGTAATGGAAAACCTTGGAATGCCAAGGTTTACCCCTTAACTTGGAAGGTCACGGAGACCCTTTAAAACATAGGTGAGCTATGGAGAGGTGAGATTCTTTATAAAGGTTAACATGGTTTTGGAATCTCTGATAGGTTGTGGCAGGCTAAGACTTAAGGGAGAGCTAACTAGGATTTGAAGTTTTTTGACCTAGAGGAGAGTAGAAACAAAGAAAATTTAGTCTAGAATCTTCTGTTCCTCCTTTATTATGGAACTGTTTGAGGCTTTCTGGTTCACTATGCTGTTCTCACCCTATTTATTCTTCGCTGTGCCAGAAATAGGCATTTCTCGTTTGTTCACCTAGTAAGCCCTAGTCTCACCTCCAGAGTTAGCTGAATCTCTAAGGGAAAGCATGTCTGGAGGATGTAGATATGTTTTTCTTGGAATGTTAGAAGAAAAATTAGAAGAAACATAATAAAGAAATTGTGGAGTGAAGGAGAGAAAGCACTTGGTGATGTGAAGCCAACAGCAATTCCATGGAAACCAAAGGAGTAGATAACATACAGAATAAAGGTTAGGATGTGATGGGTGTTGTGTGCAGCCTACACTAAAGAAGAGAAACATTGAGAAAAGTCATTGTAGGTCAGTGGCTGAGAGCTTCATAGTCCTTTCTGTAAGAACATTTTTACTGGGTAGTTAGACAAAAGCTAGGTTAGAGGTAAAGGACTGAATAAGAAGCAAGAAACTGAGGCAGCACGCTTTCTTTCTTTGCAGTATATAAGAGAAAGAATGGCCCTCTAGCCAAAGGAGAGATTTTTAAATTTTTTTAATTTATATATAAGTTTCACAACATTGTAATCCCCAGGGTTTACCCCCTCTCCCCTCCCCCCCCCCCTTTCCCTCCTGCTCAAAGTTGTGCTCTTCAGTTTGGTGCTTAGCTTGTTTTTACTTTTCCCCAAGTCTTTTGTTTATTTTTTCACTGTATCCCATAAGTTAGTGAATTCATTTGGTTTCTGTCTTTTTCTTCTTGACTTATTTCTGCTAATATACACATGGGTGTACTTAGAAGGAATCATATTAGGAGAGATTTTTTTTAACTGATTGAATGTATATATAATCTGTACATCATTGTCTACCCTGAGGTTCTCCCACCACCTTATCACCCTTAACCATCATCTTAATCTCCTGTGCCTATCCTCCTCCTGATTTTACTCCTGTCCCCCTCTCTCCCTCTCTTGCTCTGTGCTTTCACTCCGCTAACAATTAGTTTTAAATTTTCCTTGTCCTTTTGTTTGTTTTGCTTATATCCCTCATTCTTTCTAGGTTCATCCATGTTATCACAAATGTATCAAATTTGTCTTTTTTGATTGTGGAATAATATTCCATTGTGTACATATGCCACAATTTTCTGAACCATTTGTCTTTTTTGGAGCATTTGGGTTGTTTCCATATTCTGGCTATTGTAAATAGTGCTGCAATAAACATGAGTACAGGTGTTCTATTAAATTGGTGTTTTGGTGTCTTTTGGGTGGATTACCAGAATTGAAATTGCTGCATCAAATGGTAGTTCCATTTTCAGTAATTTTAGGGTCCTCCACACCACTTTCCATAGTGACTGGATCAATTTGCATTGCCACCAGAAGTGTAAAAGTGTTCCCTTTTCTGCACATCCTTGCCAACATTTGTTACATATTTTAAAAAAATATTTATATATGTATATATTTCACATCTTTGTGTTCCTCAGGGTTCACCTACCTCTTCACCTCCCTGATCACTCCCACTCATCCCCCATGTCCAGTTGTGTACTTTAGCTTGGTTTTTTAGCTTGTTTTGATTTTTCCTCCTGGCCTTTTGTTCGTTTTTCCTATATCCCATATATTAGTGAAATCATTTGGTTTCTGTCTTTTTCTTTCTGATTTGTTTTGCAAATATGATTTCTTCTAAGTCCATCCATGTTATCTCAAATTCATCAAATTTGTCATTTTTATTTGATGAGTAATAATTCTTTTGTGTATATATACCACATATTTTTCATCCATTCATCTGTTTTGGGACATTTGGGTTGTTTACATGTCCTTGAAATTATAAATAGTGCTACAATAAACATCCAAGTACAGGTTCCCCTTTAAGTATTGTGGTCTCCTTTCTTTGATATGGGCTATTCTTACCTGTGTGCAGTAGTATCTCATTGTGGTTTTGATTTGCATTTTCCTGATAAGTGATATTGTGCATTTTTTCATATACTTATTAGCCACTTGTATTTCCTATTTGGAGAAATTTCTTTTAAGCTCGTCTCCTCATTTTTTGATTGGACTTTTGCTTTGTTTTTGTTGTGTGAGTTATTTGTGGATCTTTTATATCAGACCTATCAGCTGAGTGGAGTGCAAAATCTTTTTCCCATTTGGTTGGGTGTCAGTTTGTTTTGGTTATCTCTTTTGCTGTGCAGAAACTTTTTAGCTTTATATAGTTTCAGCAGTTTGTTTTCCTTCATTTTGTTTGCTTGTATGGATGTGTTCTGGAAGGTGTTTCTGCAGTATAGGTTGTGGAGTGCTTTGCCTATGTATACTTCTGTGTATTTTATGGTTTTAGGTCTTATGCCCAAGTCTTTATCCAGTTTGAGTTGGTTTTTGTGTATGGTGAGAGGAAGTAGTTTAGATTCATTTTTTTGCATGTAGCGATCTGGTTTTCCTAGCACCATTATTGAAGAGACTATCCTTGTTCCATTGAATGTTTTTTGACCCTTTGTCATAGATTAATTGATCATACATGTGTGGCTCTATTTCTGAATTTTCAATTCTGCTCCATTGGTCTGTCTTTTTATTCCAGCACCATGCTATATCTTAATTATTATGGTTTTGTAGTATAATTTAAAGTCTGGGAGTGCAGTTCCCAAAAGAGATTTTTTTTCCCTAGGCAAAGGGAAAATTAAATGTGTTTAAAGTTAAAGAGGAACAGCATGATAGAAGTTTAATTTATTTTTTTTATATATATATTTGTTGAATAAGTTTTGTTTACATTTGCCTTTTGGATGTTTTCCCTTCCCCCCATTCCACCTCCTTGGTCTCTCCATCTCTTCTTTCACTGCCATTTATTTTTTAAATTTTATTCCCTTGGGTTCTTCCTTTTCTTTCCTGAGCAATGTCCTTTGTCCGGTTGGTGGATGTAGTTTCCTGGGACACAGTGGCCTGTGCTTAGTTCTCCAAGTGTCTTTTTGCTGCTGGCCACCAGTTCACACATGATTGTGTTCTTTCAGTGCCTCCTCCTTCTACTTGGTTAGCTGCTCCGACCCATCTTCTGTCGTATTTTGCTCCTTCTTTGTTTTTAGTTCTGTTTGCTGGCGTTGGGAGCTTTTCTCCCTGCCAAACTTTGTGCACCAATTTTTCTGAGATATAAGCCCTGGCATATAGTTGGTCCAGTTCGTCGTGGGACCACTGCCTGTCTCTGTGGCTTTCCTCACCACCTAAAGTGGGAGGGTCCTTTGATCATGCTGAAGGCATCTCTGAACGGGAAATTCCATTCCCATCGTTGTAGATCACAGTGGTGTACTTCTGAGGTAGTTCGTCTCTATTATCTATCTTATAGTCCTGTGTCCCATGGATCTGACATGTTCGTTGTTCCAGAATACTTCTTTGTTTTTCACCTCTATATTCATATGCAATTGCCGCTGAATCACTGATTTAGTTGCTTCTGGGGGCTCAGTGGGCGGTAGCATGGCTGAACGGGGCATGTGGATGGGGCTACCCTAGCCTTCCCCGGCCACCTTGTGGTACGGTGAATGGGGGGCACCCCCAGCCACTCCCTGCTGCCCCAGCAAGCGGCAGAGTCCCCCCTACCTTTCTCTCCCCAACCCGGAAAGGAGCACGGCAGGCTGGATGGCTGGGGCCTCAGTGCCCCGCAGCATTGGCTGAACTGGGCGTGTGGGCGGTGCTACCCTGCTTTAGAAGTTTAATAATTTAATTGTGACTTAGTTAATTTTTTAAAAGGTAATAATTTGTTAACAGCAAGAAAAAGGAACATATTTGATAAAAGATGACTAGAAGTCAACTATAAATACAATTTTAGGATCTGAAAGGTCTAGGAAATGGAGAGACCTGCCATGTTTTTGGTTGAAAAAATATTAAAGTAACTGTTCACTTCAAATTTATTTTAAATTTGAAACAAATCCTGCCTGGAACCTGCAAAGGATTTTCAGAGAACTTGACTACTTGCTTATAAATTTATATGTGAAAGTCCAGGGCAGAGACTTTCAAAAGGGAAGAAAGGGGCTTTGCCCTGCTGGATAAAAAAGACAACCTATAATCTTATGGAAAGTAACATTAATTTATTCAAGTATTCAGTACTTATGTGTCAGGTAAAATTTCAGGCTCTTGAGCAGTGAAAAATATAAACAGACACATCTTTGCTTTCATGGAACTTAAATACTAATAGGGGAGGGCCAATAACCTATAAAACAGGCAAATATTAACTAGGTCAGATGTGATCAGCGAGGGGCAGGGGAGCACAGGAAAAGGAGATTGGGAATGTGTACGATGTCTAGAGTTTGCGACTTTGTATGGGGTGGCAGAAAGGTTCTGTTGGGATGAACTTTAAGACATGAAGTGAGGGAGTAAATCAAACATTTTATCTAGAGGTGATCATGGTTCAGGTAGAGGAGATAGGTGAGAAAGTGTGATGTGTGTCAGGAAAAGCAGGGAAGAGTGTGACAGTGATGGGACTAGATCAGGAAAGGTCATATAGGGCAGTGTAAGAAATCTGGCTTTGATTTGTGTGATATGGGAAGATGTCTGAGCATTTAGAATGTTGTAGTGACTGTGATGACTTGACTTTAATAACAAGTTAAAATAATAGTTTTTTTAAACTAAATCACAAAGAATGATCATGCTGGCTGCTGTGAGGAGAATAAACTCTAGGAGGACAAGAAAGAAGGTTTAGTATGTATGAGTCTGTTGGAAGAGTTAGGGTGAGAGATGGATACTGGATTGGATCAGACAGTGACAATAAAAATGAGAGGAAGGGGTTGGACTTTTGCATTTATTTTGAGGGTAGAATGATCTTATTTTCTGATGACTTGGATGTAAGGTATTAGAAAGGAGTCTTGGATGACTCTAGGATGTTTGACTTGAAGAGCTGGAAGAATGAAATTTCTGGTTGGGGAGAGGGAAAAAGGATGAGCAAGTTAGCAGTGGCAAGTTTGACTTTATAGATTTGGTTTTTAAGGGATTTAAAATTTGAAATGCTATGATACAATTTAGCTGAGAAGCTGGCAATTTAAATTTAGGGGAGAAATCTAAATTTAGGGGAGAAATCTAAATTTAGGGGAGAAATCTGGGTGGAGATATAATTTGAGAACTTGTTAGTATGTGACATTTTTAAAGGCATGGTATGGTTAAGGTCGTTTGCCAAATTTATTGGGGGAATTGACTCTCATGATTTGGAGACAGAAGTGTGATGATATACCATCTGTAACCAGGAGAACTGAAAAAGCTGGTAGTTTGAGTGCAAAATCCTGAGACCATTGGTGTAAATTTCTGAATCCAAAGACTGGGAATTCCAGTGACTAAGGGTAGAAAGAGATGCTGTCCTAGCTCAACACCAGAAATTTGCCTTTCCTCTGCCCTTTTGTTTTACAAAGGCTCTTGATGAATTGGATGATGCCCTTCTGACACTGGTGAAAGCAGATCTTCTTTAGTCAGTCTGTTGACTCAAATGCTAATGTCTGGAAACACTCTCACAGTCAGTCAGAAATGTTTTGCCAGCTCTCTGTGCATCCCTTAACTTGGTTGACACATATAATTAATCATTCTTATTTTGAAATAGTGTGGTGGGGTGGGGTGTAAGGAGATTATATATATGGATAAGGGGAGGTCAGAAATCAACATTATACTTATACACACACATACAATATTTCACATTTTTTGAAAAGGCATCAATATAGTCAACAATGGGGAAAGACATCTTTTCAACAATGGTGCTGGAAAATCAGATATCAATGCCCAAAACAAACTTAAAAAAATAGCTTTGTGTTCTTATATCATTAATTTTTAGACAATATTTGTTTTCTTCCCTCAGGTGTAGTCCCATATTTCTCTCAGCAGGGCACCTGTGAACCATCAACCACTGTCTCTATGTCCTTTCCTCCCAATTTTGACTTTTTCTCTCCCCTTCCCCTGCTGTATGCCTCAGCTCTATGATCATCTTGCCAGTTTTGTTTTTCCTAACCCTTTGTTTCCTTTCTCTTTATTCTGCATATAAATGAAACCATATGATATTTTTCTTTTCCCTTCTCAAAACAATGAACTTAATCTTATGCCACAAATATAAGTAAGTTCTAGATGGATCGTAGAAATATAAGAATTAAAGCCATAAAAATCTAGATGAAAATATAGATCTTAGTTACCTTGTGTTTGGAAAGATATTTTTAAATGTGACACAAGGATGAGTGAGATGGCATTTTTCTGATTATATTTTTAAATAATTGATTATTAATTTTCATTTAAATTTTGCACCCAAATTAAGAAAAATTCCAAATAAAAATTCCTAGTAAAGTGAAATTAGTTTTACTTTTTAATATATATAAGCATACATTCTCATATAATAAATGTAGAAAGAAATGCAAAAGACTGCTGATTCTTTTTTTTTTCCCCTTTTTTGGTTTTATTACTAAGATCACGTGGGTTTACAAAATGTTATATAATTTCCCTGATGATTATTATTTTTTATTTATTTTTTTATAATCAAATAGTTTATATATATATATACATTTCATATCTAAAAGACTGCTGATTCTTAAGAACCATTCAAACCCCCAAAAGCAAGTAACAGTGAAAAAACCATGATTACCTTTGAAAATTAGCAGTTTGCAGAATGGCATTGAAGGGTCAAGGTTAAAACATAGTGGAAAGTAGGTGCAGATATCTATAGATAGGATTCTTCTAATGGGCTCTATGAGCTATAGTGCAATGAAGTAACACATAATTTAACTTTTCCTCTTTACCATTTAGAGCTAGCAAAGGAATCCTGAAAGTACTAAAGGAGTCACATAAAATTGATGTTTAATTTGATTCCTAGGGTCTTGGCCAATTTCCTAGACTTCAGTAGTTTTTCTGTGGAGTAGTTTGATTCTTACTTAGAAATTTAGACTTAAAAAGTATCCAAAAGAATGAATAGTTTAAATTTCAATCTAAGTTTGAAAAAATCCTTGTAAACATAAAGTTAGCTATTGGTGTTCAAATATACCCTGTACTGTACATTAGTACCCACAATATACCCATTAAGTATTACCTATCAGTCAAGAACCTTCTGAAAAAGTATTCTTAATTTTGATGAGTACTATACACTAAAAAATAGAAAATAGAAAATAAACCACAAATTATTCAGTATTACTTTGGCATATTTTGTATATCTTTCTAGTCTTGTTTTCATACTTATTTTAAAGCATTTTGATTTAAAAAATTAATGCTTATTTATAGTCAAAATGAAGGAAATAAAGGTAGAATCAACCAACAAAATAGAATCTCTTGTAACCCAAATAGCCTATAACCCCAAAATACAAAGATTTAGGTTTTAGTTGTTAAATGTTCTATGGTAGATTGACTTGTTTTTTGTTTTAAGTTAAAAAAGATACCAACTCGAGTGTAAGCAAAATGAAGAATTCATGTTTTAAATCAGAGTACAGAAATATCTGGTAGTATTACAAAGCAGGAAATGCTGTTCAGGAATCAGAGGGATGAATGGGGAACAAGGAATTGGTCGGAACCAAGATGCCTGCGACTCATTGAAGGTGTAACTTGCTCTTAGCACAGCCACTGTTTTGTTTTCCAGTACACATAATGGAAGATGTCCTGCCAGGATCTTCTAGCCTCGGTTTTAATTTTTAGTGGGAGATAATCTGATGGCATCCTCCTGTGTTAGAGGTCTGCGTGGAGGACAGTCAGCTGTTGGGAGCGTTGGGCCACATGGCACAAACATGGCTGCTAGGTCTTTGCCTGGGAACACAGAGAATATTGAATGAGTGTGAGATGGCAAACCCCTCAGTATCTACTATTCCTTTTAGTTTACAGGTTACAAGCAGCATTGACCTTGCTTTTTAACCAAGTATGAACAGTTTCTCCCCATGGTTCTGTAAATACCAGAACGATATGGTAATAGTCTCCAGAGCACACCTCTTGCGTAGTATTCACATAGACAGAAGCTCCCTCTCCAAACTGTCACTGATAAGGAGAATGATGGTTTCTATATTTATTTACTACTAAATTTTCCCAGTCATTTTTTATAGAACAAGGGTGGTTTTAATTTTCAGTTTGCTGATCCTTTGCTTTGCTTTCTTCTAACACTTATAAACTTAGGTACAGATTTGGTAAATACTTGATTTTTTTGTCTATTAGTTAATCTGTAACACATTCCATTCATTCAGCAAATGCTGACCCACTGCTTTATGCCAAGAACTGTTGTCATACAAGGAGGTGCAGAAATACAAAATAGGGTGAGTGGATAAGGGGTAGTGATGGCAATGGGTGGAAGTTGCCATTTTGGAAAGAGTATAAGGGAAGTCCTCTGTGAAGAGACTGGGCAGAGAGCCATACTGAGCCATGGGCTCCCTGGCAAAGGGCACTGAAAGCAAGGGACAAGCAATTGTAAAAGCCCTGGTATAGGAGAGCACTTGGCAAATTTGAAGAAAATAGCTGCCAGAGTTCCTGGTATGAGAGAGACAGCTAATTTCAGGAAAGCAATCCTGTCTGTAAGTGTGGTGGGAGTAGAGCAGAAACAACGGCTTGAGAATTATTTTAGGGCACAGGACTCTCCAATGGCTAGTCCCTTGTATATAGCCATTTATCAAGCAGTCCCTTTCCGTGTTTAGTTACAGCTTTCTCACACTTTTTAAAAATTTAAAAATTAAAATTTTTTTTCACTACTCTGTCCCTTCACCAATGTTGAACTTTAATGGTTGTTTTTATAATGTCTTAATATCTGTAATATTCCCTAACATCTTGTTTTTGATGATTTTCTTTTTTTTTTTTTCATGATTTCGTTTGACATTATAAGCATATCCTTCCAGATGACACACAACATAATTTCTTAAGTTCTAGTAAAATTACTGTTGGCATCTAATTGTAATTGCTTTCTGTGTAAATTGACTTGAGTATTGGCTTTATTTTAGCATAGCCATAAAGGGATAAGTCTCCTTCCTGTAAGGATTTAAATATTGGATCTTTCCTTTCCTTTTTTTTTTTTTTTTTATTTTGGTACATAAGAGAGGTAATGCAATTTTGAAACAGCTGTTTATGGTGCCTGTTCAGGTAGAGGCTGTTTGATTCAGTTTAAAAAGCATTTTATTAAATTCTTACTGTGTGCCAGGCACTTCACACTTTGAATCCAAAAATGAGAGTTCTGTACTGGGATTTCAGCTAGTTGGCAGGAGTTCAGAATTTATTTTTGGTATTAGGACAGAATTCTGTGAAAAAAGAAATCACATCTCTCTTCTCTGCCTAAAGAAATACTTTCTCAAAAATGCCTGTAGATAGAATGAAAACAGATTTGGCAGACTTTTCAGGCATCTTCTTTTGTGCCAGCTAGAAACCCTAAAGCTATTACTAATTTCTCAGTTAAATTTTCAAGTTTTTTACCCACTAGAGAAAAAAATACATGATCAGTCCTAATTTGACTCACCAAAAACTCTTAACTCTGAAAGAAATCTCAAACCAGATACTTCTCTCTATACTATTTATCCTGTATAAATTTCACTACTGACTCTTGATCCAAACCCCATCATCATCTGCCTGGATGATTGCTGTTGTTTGTAACTAGTATTCCTCTTTACTGTTGGCCACATTTACTAGCCATTTTCCATGTAGCAACCATAGTGATCTTTTTATTTTTATTATGTAACTTATCAGAACTTAAAGGAGAATATTATAATTATCATACTCATCATCTCCTTCAGGAATTATCAATATTTATTCTCATTTTATCTCTTGGCCTCCACCTCATACATACCCTCTAGGTTATTTTGAGGCAACTCCAGATATATCTATTGATATTTCAGTATATTTGCAAAAGATACAGGATCATGAAGAAAAACAGCTACATAAATTGCACAATGCTGATTATGCTATCCACTATTTATTGTACACTTTAACTGGGTGAATTATCTCATTAGCTCAATTAAAGTATCATAACCACAATAGCATTAGCCTTTTAATATTATAATGACTGATCAAAATCATCAAATAGCTAAAGTTTTTATTTTCTCAATTTTTACAATTTTTTTTTCTTAATTGTCTGATGGAGTTTTAAACATATCTCCTACCATACTGCTCTTCTGTTTAAAACTCTTAAGTGACATTACATCATATTTAGAATAAAACCCAAAATCCTTATATTGGCACACACAGTCTTGCCTACAAAGCTCTTAAATGATGTAACCTTTTTCTACCTCTTTGATTTTATCTCTTTCCCACTAAATTATTCCTACCTCAGGGCCTTTACATTAGCCATTCCTTCTGCTGGAATGCTCTTCTATCTTTTCAAAGGGTTAGACATATCTTTTCAGCTTAAATATTCCTTTTTCAGGAACACTTTTCTGATCAGGCACTGAACCCCACTTTAAAGTGGTAACCCAGTGAATCACTTCCTTAAAAATATTAGTACAGCATATTGACTATTTGCAATAACCTTTTTTACTTATTGTCTGTCTTTCCCTTTCTATCTTTCCTGGTTTCCTCTAACCACTGTCCAATTTTTCTGCCTGTTCAATATTGAATTCCCAGTGCCTGACAAATTAATTGGTACATAATAGACTCTCATTAGGAGATGTTTGTTTAAAACATTGTCTAACTTGTCTAAATTCATTTACAAAAAGATTATTTGATAGAAAATATCAACTCACTGCATAATCATTAGAGTTCCAGTCTGCTATGTTATTTTGAAAGGGCTATTTTTTGCTTTAGATTTTTATGTGTAGCTTTTGTTTCTGTAGCAGTCAGAAGCATTTGACGTTATAGGATGGTTTTTTTCTTTTCAACTTGCACCTTTTTAGTGCTCAATAACTTGAAAAAAATTCTGTTTTAGTTATTTGACAAAACAGTGTTTGCACATGTAAGGTTGAGAAAGTTACCATAATACTTGCTAATTTTATTCTGTTAACCACATTTTCCTCTTGTCCTCCATGGTGAACCATTAATACACACTTAGTTTGCAAGCTGTCTTGCTACTTTGTTCTCCAGAGAGGTTCTTTAGAATGCTTGTGGTATGCTGAGTAATGGCCCTTCAGAGGTGTTAATTAGGTGTGTTGGTAGGGAAATAGTCCTGATTTATCCAAATGGACCCAATGTACTCATAAGTGTCCTGTGGCAGGAGACCAGAATATCAGAAGAAAAAAATGTCAGGATGGAGCAGAGTTTGGAATGGTGCACTTTGAAGGAGGGAGGGATTGTAAGTCAAGAGGTTCTTCAGGTAACCCTTGAGAAAGGAAGGAGATGGATTTCCCCTACAGTTTCCAGAAGGAATGCAACCCTGCTTATACCTTGATTTTAGTCCAAAAAACTGATTTTGGACTTCTACCCCACCCCCTGCACCCACCAGCTGTAAGAGAATTAATAGTTGTTTGAAACCACTAAGTTTGTGGTAATTTGTTAGAGAAGTCACTTAACATAGTCACTTAAAGCTTGAATGACCATGAAATACAGGGTGTTTTGAGATTGATATGATTTGGCTGCCTCAATAGTAAGCTACTAAAATGGAGGCCAAAAAGAATTGAGATGACAACTTCAGGTAGGTAATTTGGGGGAAGATGTATGAGGGGTAGTTGATGGAATAATGAAAAATATTATGTTCTGCAACTGCAGTTTTAATTTATAGTACAATTAAGCTCTTCTTCCTTGTATTTTACACAGATCAGAAACCCCTTGACCTTGCACAGGGTGCTGAAATGAAACACATTCTTATTGGTCATAAGGCATGTACTAATTGATTGCATTTATATAATTTTTGAAAAAAAATATGAAATATGTAGATGAATTTTTAACAGAAACATGGTTTTAAACAGGTTATCCACAAAGCACTGAAGCGATATGAAGGCCCTCTTTGGAAGGTAGGTGGCATGTTTTTTAATTATAAAACTGGAAAGAAATATTCTTAGGTGTTTCTGTTTTCCCAGTTGTTTCTGTCATATATGTATTTTGATCATTTCCGGATCTTATAATGTGAACCATTTCTATACTGTTTGACTTCTTTAGACTTCCACTTATTGTAGCAATTAATATCTTGTATTGATTGTCAAATTCTTTTAGATGACCAAGTTGGTACAGAAAAGAGTGGGAGGAAATATACTCTTTTTTAATCACAAAAATGCAGTATTTCTGTTATAAACATTGAACCTTGGAAAACTTGGGAGGAATGTGAATTGTCACCGAGCACAGATATAAGACATCTTTCTGGTTCTAAAAACTTGTTTCAGAATTAACTATTTGGCACACATAATGCCTTTTGTATTTGCAAGTACTCTCTGTAGACCCTCATGTATATAGTTTATATTGTATAACACAGATTTAGGTTAATTCTTTCTATTCAGAAGATTATTCAGGACCCTGAGGAAGTTGTCTTTACAGGCCACAGTTGACATATTTTCTAAACATATTCTTAAACAGTATTGTCAGAACTCAAAACTGATTGTCGTTGGCCTTAACAGCCTGCATTTCATCTATTCCTCTTACCCTGGAGTGGTTTGTTTCTGTACTGCAGCTTGTGTCCATGTTTGTGTTGGATCATTTTTTAATATTCACCAGTATTGTGTATAGGAAAGACTCAGAACTGCCATAACTTATTTCCTTTATATCAGGAAGTATTTGAATCTGAAGTGTCAGCTTGGAAAATCTTTGTCATTTTTTCCCCTTAGAGTTCAAGATTTTTTGGGTGGAACTTATTCTGGGTGGTGCTAGAACATGGAGTCCTTTCGTGGTATAGAAAACAGTAAGTATTATGACCCTTATACATAGTATACATCAAAATCTGAATTTTGAAAGACTGAAAGTTTTCACATACCTCATTTTGCCTTCATAATTTAATGTTTATTTTAAAGGCCTGATGCAGTTCATAATATTTATCGCCAGGGATGCAAACATCTCACTCAAGCAGTATGCACGGTAGGATGACATGTACATCTTTTACTCAACTGTAAAATTGTTTTGCCAAGCCCTTGCCTTATATCATTTTTGTAAGCACAATTGAAAACCTTGGAGTTCTGTGGAAAGGTGTAGATAGCACTTGTGTGCATTTTATTTGAGAACCAGTATAAAGTTGTATTATCTCCATTTAAAAATATAACCAGCAAAAGTTTATCTCCATATATTGTGGGATGAGAGATGAGCAATCCAAATTTAGTTTTAAAATTTTGTATGTGTATTTCTGTATGTGCTGTCTATATGTGTGAGTATACACACATGTACATATACTTGTGTATATA
Organism: Uropsilus gracilis; assembly: GCA_004024945.1. NCBI lineage: Eukaryota > Metazoa > Chordata > Mammalia > Eulipotyphla > Talpidae > Uropsilus > Uropsilus gracilis. The sequence goes on along the minus strand of PVHY01000777.1, from coordinate 73,175 downwards.
CACATCTATATACATGTTTACATGAGCAAATTAAATGGGTAAATCTGGATAATATGTTCTTATGGTATCAAAATAAAGTTTAAAAACTATGCCAGAATGAAGATTGTTCAGTTCTCCGTATTTACTTCTGTTTTAATATGTTTACTAAGCAGTAAGGGAAATGAGGCTTCCTTCTTTAGGTGGTCAACTGAGACTTGGAACCTGGACATACTTGCTTGTTTGCTACTGGAGTTCTTTAGGGCTGTCACCACACACTGGCCATCCATCTGCTTTATAGAGCACCTGTGTTCTCAGCGTGAGTACTCTGAGGAGAGCTCAGTATCCCCCCTCATGGGACCCATACTCAGTCCCAGTCCCAGCAGTACAACCTAGTTAGATAGCCTGGTCCTTTCTGTGTCCACACATCCCTTCATCCTTTCAATTTAGACCAGGATCCAAGGAGTCGCTGATCTTACCCATCTTTTAGTTTTTTATTTTGATATAATCCTGGCCATTATTTTTGTCCATCTATTTAATCCCAAATTTAGCTTCAACTGGGTCCATTATTTCTTTCTTCTCTACCTTAAAATACAAAAATAAGGTATTCCTCCTATCCTCCTTTTCAAAATTTCTTGGTCATTAGCATCTTTTAAATAGATTAGCTTCTAAGGAACTGGTCAGTTAGCTCTGCTGGTTAGAGCATGGTGCTGATAAATTGATTAGCTTCTGCTATGTTATGCTTCACCTGTTTTAACAAACTTTAGTTTCTGCTATAATTGTCTAGGTCAAGCCTGTGAATTGCATATCAATAAAAACTAATGGGCATTCACTGAGTGACTGCTTGTCCACTTTCTAATTTCCTAAGATAGAAGCTAAGATTATTGACTTGAAATGATTTATTTTCTAATATAAGTGTTAATAGCTATAATTTTTTGAATTATGGCAAAATACATGGAGAAGTTCAGTGGTGTTAAGTACATTTCCATTATTTTTCTGCAATCACCACCATTAATCTTTAGAATTTTTTTCTTCCAAAACTGGAGCTGGATTCATTAAACGTTAATTCCAATTCCTCCCTCCTGCCCTAGCAGCCACCATTCTACTTGTCTCTATGAAATTGACTTCTCTAGATACTCCATATAAGTGAAATCATATAATACTAGTTTTTTGTGACTTCTTATTTCATATAGCATGGTTTTATCTCATCCATATTGTAGCAATTTTTAAGTCTGGTGGAAAAGCATATAGCATAAAATCATACTTTGAACTATTACCTTTGTTGTATAGCAGATATCTAGAAATTTTTCATCTTCCAAAATTAAAAAGATACTCATTAGAGAAAAGTTTTCCATTTTCCATCTCCATAACTCCTTACAACCCCATTTTCCTTTGTTTCTAAGAGTTTGACTACTTTAGATATGTTATATAAATTCAGTCAGGATCATCTTTTTATGTCTGGCTTATTTCACTTGTCTTAATGTTTCAGGGTTCATCCATGTTGTATCATGTGACTGGATTTCCATTTTTTTCAGAGCTGAGTATTTCCATTTTTGTATATACTAGTCATACATCACTAGACATTGAATTTCTTCTACTTCTTGGCTATTGTGAATAATACTGCATGGAACTTGGGTACACAAATACCTCTTCAAGATTCTGTTCTCATTGAAAAATGTTTTAGAATGTACTTTGTATAGTTTTAACCCCAGTAAAATTCATCAAGTGAAAAAACAATGCTCTCTCAGTTCTTTTGACTATATACCTAGAAGTGAAATTGTCAGATCATATTGGAGTTCTGCCCTTACTGTTTTCTAGGACTTTGATACAGTCTTCCATACCAGCTGTACTATTTTACATTCATACCAGTAGTACGCAAAAACTCCAATTTCTCTACATCCTCACTAACACTTATCCTGTCACTCAAATTAGTTCATCAGCCATTCCAGGACAGTAGAAATTGGCCAAAGGTACAGAGCAAATTGAAAACTGCATGAGTTTAGATTTAACTAGGTTGAATTTAGAGATGCACCTTCTGCCTTTGGGGAAGGTTCCCTGACTTTCTTTTTTTTTTTTTAATTTATATATAAATTTCACAACATTGTAATCCCAGGGGTTTACCCCTCCCTCCCCTCCATCCCCCCCCCTTTCCCTCCTGCTCAAAGTTGTGCACTTCAGTTTGGTGCTTAGCTTGTTTTGACTTTTCCTCAAGACTTTTATTTTTTTACTATATCCCATATATTAGTGAAGCCATTTGGTTTCTGTCTTTTTCTTTCTGGCTTGTTTCTGCTAATATGATTTCTTCTAAGTACATCCATGTTGTTATAAAATCGTCGAATTTGTCATTTTTAATTGACGAGTAACATTCCGTTGTGTATATGTACCACATTTTTTTCATCCAGTCATCTGTTTGGGGGCATTTAGGTTGCTTCCATGACCTTGCAATTATAAATTGTGCTGCAGTAAACATCCGAGCACAGGTGTCCCTTTGTACCCACATTGAGGTCTCTTTTGGGTAGATTCCCAAGAGAGCAATTGCTGAGTCAAATGATAGCTCCATTTTCATTAACTTGAGTGTCCTCCACACAGCTTTCCATAGTGGTTGGATTAGTTTACATTCCCACCAGCAATGTAGTAGTGTTCCTTTTTCTCCATATCCTCGCCAGCAATTCTTGTTATCTGTTCATTGGATGTTCATTACACCTTACTGGTGTAAGGTGGTATCTCATTGTGGTTTTGATTTGTATTTCCCTTATTACTAGCAACATTGAGCAATTTTTCATGTGCCTGTTGGCCGTTTGTATTTCCTCTTTGGAGAGGTGTCTTTTTAGTTCTCCCCATTTTTTGATTGGGCTTTTTGTTTTGCTTTTGTTTAGTTGTGTGAGTTCTTTGTGGATCTTCATTCTTAAACCCTTGTCATGCATGTGGAGGGCAAAAATTTTTTCCCATTCGGTTGGGCATCTTTTATTTTTTTCTGTTGTCTCTTTTGCTGTACAGAAGCATTTTAGTTTCATGTAGTCCCATCTGCTTATGTTTTGCTTCAATTTTTTGCCTTCTGTAGATGTTTCTAGAAAGGGATTTCTGAAATGTAATTCATGGAGAGTTTTGCCCAAGTTTTCCTCTATGTATGCTGTGGTTTCAGGTCTGACCTCTAAGTCTCTTATCCATTTTGAGTTGATTTTTGTACATGGAGTAAGGGAGTTGTCTTGATCCATTTTTTGCATGTCTTAGTCCAATTTTCCCAGCACCATTTATTGAAGAGGCTATCCTTGTTCCAAGGTACGTTTTTCACTCCTTTGTCAAAGATTAGTTGACTCTATATGTGTGGTTTTATTTCAGGGCACTCAATTCTGTTCCATTGGTCTGACTGTCTGTTTTTGTACCAATACTATGCTGTTTTAATTATTGTGGCTTTGTAGTATAGTTTAAGGTTTGGAATTGTAATACCTCCACTCTCTTTTTTTCTGGTCAGGAGGCTTTTTGATATTTGAGGTCTTTTGTTATTCCATATGAATTTCAGTAATTTTTGTTCTATCCCTTTACAAAATGTCTTTGGGATTTTTATTGGGATTGCATTGAATCTGTAGATTGCCTTTGGTAGGATGGTCATTTTGATAATATTAATTCTTCCAATCCAAGAACAGGGAATGTCTTTCCATTTCCTTATGTCTTCTATCTCTTTTAGGAGCATTCTAGAATTTTCTTTGGATAATTCTTTAATGTTTTCTGTTAGTTGTATTCCCAAGTATTCAATTTTTTTTTTGGTGCGATGGTAAATGGTATGGTTTTTCTGATTTCTTCTTCTATTTGACTTTTTGTGTATAAAAATATGGAATGTGTCACAAATTTGCATGTCATCCTTGAGCAGGGCCATGCTAATCTCTGTATCATTCCAATTTTAGTGTATGTGCTGCCTAAGTGAGCACCTTTCTTTGGTTTTAATGGCTTCCCAGCTTTGCTTTTTTAATTTCCAAAGATAGGATTTTTTTTTTCTTCCACACATGCCCTCCATGCCCAACACACGTGCCCACCACCATGTGGTGGTGCTTATTGCCAACGGAAAAACCTGACTGATTGGATTTTGCACAGCAACTTGTTTTCTGCCCCCTTCCAGAGATTGTGCGCTCCCCATCAGGTCTGCCTTCTTTTGATCACTTACCATTTTCTCTAGGTAGTGTCTTTTTGTTTTCTATTTAGGTGTTATCATTGTTCTTTGCAAGGAGGGTCATCAGCTAGAATCTTGATGTCAAAATCTACCTTTTCCAGCCTTAAACCCCACCACTTTCCAGATTTATATTTCCAAATGACAATTATTATTTTCTTCATCAGCCTTATCCTCTTTATCAGTCTTATCTATTCACTTTTTACCCTCAATTCAAATACTTTTTACACTCAAAAGGTTCAGTAGAGTATGAGTAAGAAATTGGAACTGTGATATTCAAAGGAATTTGCAACCCAAGTACTTGCTGTTGTAATATATGTCATATGTTATAATTGAGAAATTAAAATTAAAGCCACATACTTACTGGACCAATAGTGTTTATTTTGAGTAAGAATGAGAGTCAGATTTGAAATAAAAGCATTTTATACATCTAGCTTATCTCTTCTAGTTTTTATCAATAAGTGTTTTAAGTGCTTAGCTCAGTACAATCATGTTATATTACTGCTGATAATTATAAACTATTTTTTTAGGGTTCTCTTTTATGTGCATGAATGTGTTTTCTTACTGACTTCTTTGTGTACAAGGTAAAATCTACTGATAGCTGCATCTTCTTTATTAAATGCTTTGATGACACTATTCATGGCTTCCGGGTTCCTAAGAACAGCCTTCAACAGTCAAGAGAGGTAATTTCATAGATCATCTGTCTTTTATAAAACTTAAAGGGCACTTATGAACTCATTAATGTCTAAAATTCCATTCATTTTCCCTTTTGTGATGATTATGCAATGTTTTTAAAATAAAGATTATGAATCTTTAGCAACATATACCTCCATTTTGATTTTGAGAATGTAAGGGGTAGTTTAGAAAAAAAGTTGTAATGTTTTAAGTGAATGACTAGTCTACCCTTTATAGGTGGGGAAACTGAAGTCCAGGTGATTAGGAAATGAATGGTATCCCAGGTCAAATAGCTTGCGATTGACAGAACCTGGAATCTAGTCCAGATGTTCTGATCTGTCACAATGTAGACTCATCCTTGGGGCAACTTGAATGATAGAATCAAGCAAAAATATTGTGATTCATCTGACAGAAATTGATAATGCAATTGTTTAGTGGAAAACTCATAATCCTTTAGATCAAAACACTATTTATAGATCTATTTTGTTTTTTGTAAATCATGCAAAAGGTTTAAAATATGAAGTTTTCTCAAAGTGCTTAACTTTGGTCCTGCAAAGACCCCTTAACCAAAATCATGACTGTGTTGACATTTCGTGAAATGATGGGATTTGACTCTAACATAAAGATTAAGGAAGAACCAATACAGGTACTTTTAGGGCAAATACTCTCTTTTCATGAAATCTGATTTTTAATAAATGTAATAGAAGTCAAAGTATTAGAAGTTGGCTTTCTTAATATGATCATTGTTTTTTGTGCTTATAATTTCATTCTAAGTTAGTAAAACATGTTTCTGGATCCACTACTGTCTAATAACTTATTCAGCAGTGTTGAGAAACTAATTTTAAGTGTGACTCTTCATCCATCATTTAATAACTACAATGTGTTTGAGTATAATGAATATGTAAACCTGTCAATGATTTTTTAGAGTAATAGGAAAATTTTTATCTGCCTATATCATGGTAACATGTACCACTGTTGAGTGCCTTTGTTTTTCCTTTGGAGTAATAATATTTTTCCATATAACTCTTAACTTCTGCATCATGTTCATGTAATATCTTTTGAATAAAAATGCTGTTAATTTGGATGATTTTATAATACCCCAGTTCTAGAGTTCCTCATTTCCTGTTGAAAGTCTATATAGACATCTAGAATAGAATTATTTCAAATTGGTCCCAGAATTTAATCACTAGTTACTGATTATTTCAGGACTGGCTGGAGGCAATAGAAGAACATTCTGCTTACAGCACTCACTATTGTTCCCAGGACCAGCTGACTGATGAGGAGGAGGAAGACACAGCTTCTGCTATAGACCTGAAGGAATCCTTAGAGGTAAATAGAAAATGTAACCTGGATTTTATGGCTGTCACTCAGGTTTTACCAAGATGGTTTTTTTTTGAGTAGTTGATAAAATTAAGATTTCTGGGGGAAAAAATCTGGCAACAGTGGAAATAGTATTTTTTTCCAGCAATATTGTATTACAATTTGTGATGCCTTCATATGGTAATACTATCAAATATATGAACATGTATAGCAAGATATGCACATGTGTCTATATGATTTTTTTGTTAAATTTTAACATTGTTGCTATCAGCTGGTCATTGTGTCTAGAAATATGGTCATCATTAGAGGGAGCATCCGTGCTTGGCTTGCTGCCTTTATGACCTCACTGTACATCTCATAGTTTAAAAAGGCAACCATAGTGATGCTTTTTCTGGTCAGTGTTTTCCTTGAAGTCACTTAGAATCTGTAGCTTCATTGATTAGAGGTAAGGTAAAGTATCAGGTAATGATGGGAATGGCCTTTATCCAAAGTGAAATTACTGCTTCATCCATAGAGATATACCAACCTATAACTGAAATGAAATATTGTTTTGTGTTTTGCTTGGCATCAATTTGCTGGCTATTCCTTTTCAATGGGAATTGGGTTTGGAAGAATTAGAATTACAAAAGGATCAATTTTGGTGGAAATAATTAGATCAGAGCATATGAATTTGCCTACCTAATCCTTCTAAACTGAAAGGAATTAGGTCCAGGATTTGAATGTTGTTTGTAGATTAACAACTTTGAAGTTAGCTTTGCTAGTATCTAAGTGTTTTGTTGACTTAAAGGATTACAAACTTAAATAATACAGAAATATTGACTGTTTTTACTCCTAACTTTAATTTATGATAGAACTTTTAAAGGACTTGAGCTCTTTGTGGTTGAAAACATTCTTCAGAATTTATAAAAATTGTATCTCCAATACTACCAACCTAACTTGTTATATGATAGCCATAAACAAAATTTTCAGATCAATGAACTTTATAAAAGTGAAATCTATCAGAGCACCTAAATAACAATGAAAGCTTATTTAGGTAAATAAATGAGATTTCAATATTCGTGACAAAATCATTTTAAGCAAGTAAGAAACTATTGAAATAGTTTTAAGTTTTATTCAGTATTCCCTAAGTGAAAAGAAGTCCTCTCTATTTACCAATATTCAACAGAAAGTACATATTAAAACTTGAAGGGACTTAATAAAACATACCAGTATTTTCCTCATACTTATGATAATTTAAAACCTTTGAAATGGAAGCTACATGTAAAAGCATATTAACTTGCATATCATTAAAAACATTTTTCTTGAAGAAATGCTACTTTGGCTTTATTTTCAAATTTTCAGCTTATCAGCCTGAACTGTACATTTCATCTTATTTCTTACATTATTGTATTCCTATGTAATAACTTTGAAATAGTTTTTGCCTACTAGATTTTAGCTCCTGAAGTCAATAAGAGTCTTAGCCATTCTCTTTAAGCACTTTCAGGTTTGCAAGTTATAGAAATATCTCTGTCCAAGAAAATTTTAATGCTAATACTTTGAATTTCTGTTTCAACTGCTAGTTTCAACTGCTAGTTGATCCTTCTAAGTTTCATTTAAATGAGCTTTGAAGTATTTTGATTATAGCTTGTGGCTGATGGCTGCAAAGTGTCCCTGATGTTTGGGTTCTTAAGTGGCAAGGACATTCTGGGACCAATTTGAAATAGATCTATTCTAGATGTCTAAATACTTTCAATAGAAAATGAAGAACTTGAGAACTAGGATACTATGAAATCATCTTAATTAACTTGAAACCATATTTTCCCAGCTTGCATCTGGAAAGGCAAATAAGCCTATAAAAAAAAAATGCCCACACTAAAAAAGTGACTGTTATGTCATCCCTGTTTATTTTTATCTCCATCCAAAATGAGGATCTTGAAAACTGAAAACACTTTTCTCTTACCTGTCACTGCCTTGAGATCAGTCCTCCAGAGAGAAAACTAGTAGTCACAGAAATTTTGCCTTATGGCTGTTGCTTTAGTGGCATCTTTCACTGTCTGCGGATTTGATCCTATTCTGTGTGGTGCCCAGATGACATGAATTTAAAATATCGTCACACATTGTGTATTATAACACTGCACATAGTGTGATCCTATTTATGAATAAATAAATATTAAAATCTGAAAAATGTCCCTGAGAAAAAAAATGTAACCTGAGATGAATGACATAGAAATTAAGAAAGAGACATCAATGTTTACCTGGCAGGGGAGATACCAAGATCATAAAGGTGGTTTTCCCAGGGTGAAGGCTTATCCATTGCACTCTGCGTGTGTTGATCCCGCGATTTTCCCAAAAGCAGGAAATGCAAACTACATAATTTGTAGTAGTGGAGTACTGTGTTCATGCTCTCCCCTCATAATTTTGGCTTGAAAAATAGAGTACCTCAAAGAAAAACAATGAGACTTTGTGCAAAGAATTTAGACACGAAACAGAAAGTAGATTTTTGGGTTTTCATATAATTTATAGCTCTTAGGGAAAATTATAGCAGATTTGAGAATTATTGTATTGTATTCTATTCTATTCTTGTTAGTATCATTTAAACTGAACTTTTTATAACAGAAGATACATATAGTACCCAACTATAAAAGACTATGGGCCGGGCATGGTGGTGGTGCATGCCTGTAGGTGGCAGCCTAGGAAGCCACAGCCCGAGCCAGGGATTGCAGTTCGAGTCCTGCTGGGGGCATGTAGCAAGACCTAATTCCAAAAAAATAGCTGGGCATGGTGGTGCATGCCTGTAATCCCAGCTACCTGGGAAGCTGACACTGGGGATTGCTTGAGTCTGTGGTACTGCTAAATTATGCACCTTTTAGAACAAGTAAATCATAAAGAAAATTAATTTTTTAATAAATGTGAGATGTGCTAAAGGAAGATGAGCTACTCGCAGATGATGCTATTTCGAGTGTTTCTTGTTTTTACAGCCTCAGGAATTGTAATGTTTGCTGCAGATTCAGTTTCCAAATGCAGCTGGTACTTCACTTGTGTGCATCCAGCTCACTCTGTCCATAGAAAGTGAAAGAAAACAGTGTTCACTTGCACATGGGCAAGGCTATTAAATATGTATGTAGAGAAAACGATTTTATATGAATAAATGATGAGTTCACATTTGGTTGGAGTGCATGTTTTCAGATCCTCCAGACTGAATTTTTCTCCATCTTCAACCTGTATCCATAGGCTGTGTCTGAAGAAATTGTCCAGCAAACTATTTACAGTTCTATTGTGTTTTGAATTGAATAGTATAGATATTCCCCCTCTCCAAAAAAATAACATGTATTATATTTTTATGTTAACAATCTCAAACACTGAAATGTGACTTTAAAGAGAACATTACCTGCCACTAATGTTGTACCATGAATAATTCTGCTATAACTTCATAGGCACTAATGTTGTACCATGAATAATTCTGTTGGGCTTCATAGGCACTAACATATAAGATATAAAGAAGGGTGCTGTGTCACCCTGGTGTTTTTGGCTGCAATAGGTTTGATTTGGGGAGAATGCAAATGCTTACTGGTGAGCCAGCTGAGATGAAGAATACAAATTAGTGAAGGTTCATAAGGCTAAATACATTACATTGGTCACAAGTCTCAGAATATTTTTTATTATTGCTATAACTAGCCAGTTTTACAGTAATAAATTTCTTATTATTCCTAGCTCTTTAAAGGGGAATTATAAATAAATCTCATTTAAAAATTGCATTACTAATATAACCAACAAATGAACTTATCTGATTTAATTTTGTATTTCCAAATCTGTACTAAAATCTTTACTGCATTGAGCTCACATTGTGCATAGTTATACTTTGCATTCAGGGATCTAAATATGTAAACATTTCAAATTATAAGAATGTTTTTCATAATTGACCTTATCTTATTTGATAAGCATTGGCTTAGAAAATGTCCTTATTGGTTTGATTTTATGGGAGCTGTGTGTAAATAGAATTCTGAACTAAAACTAGCTTGTGAGTTTTCAAATGTTGGTACCAACTGAATTTTTACAAAAGAAAAAACATTAAAAGAATATATTCTTAAGGAATGCATTTTATAATTTAGTGAATTTAATCAGGCCTATTAAAATGTTAATAGAAAAGTGAAATATATAATTCCTCAGCTATATGTGGTATAGTCAGTTATAAGTAATTCAGGTAGTTGTATGCTATATATGTAATACCTAGTAAATATATTTAAAATTTAGATTTATTTTTGTTCTGTATTTGGCTAATTGTTAAATTCAATTTCTAAGGATTTTTTCTCAGTTTCCTATTAGATGTGTAAGTCTCAACTATACAATGTATCAACTCATGAACTAACAATTTTAATATAAATATTAAAGCGTATGTAATGTAAAATTCCCTGCCGTTTTAATTTTGTCTTTTTTTTTTTTTTTTCCAGAAAGCACAAACGTGCCAACAGAGACTAGATAGGGAAGTATTCAGCTTTCTCAAAATGATTAAGGAATGTGACATGGCAAAAGGTAAAATATATACAAATAAGGCCAACACTATCCCCCAAACTCATTCTTTTCCAGAGTCCATTATCATCAATGTTGACCTTTTTTAGTTTGACTACATTTTAGATCAGTTTTTATTTGAATTTAGAATTGTATTTTATAAACAAATTAAAATTTTTATTATGGAGATATTTACAATTTCTGCTCATGGATGAGGCTTTTATAGATTAGATTTATAATGTTTTTGAGATTATTCTTTTATAGGTTTCATAACAGTTAAAGTTAACATTTTGAGGGTGTGAATTCATTGTGGCTCCATAATGAGAATTCTGCTTATAATAAACCCTAGAAGACTTGAATTTTGAGATCAGACTGTTTTGGGTTTGAATCCTGGCTGTCACTAATTCTTACCTGAATAGTACATTTTACTTACATGAGCCTCAGTTTCCCCAACTATGGAATAAAGGGACTCATTTCCAGGCCTTGGCCTTTTATGATTCTATTTTAATGTGCACATGAACCTGTTTATTGATCTACCTTTTAATAGTAACTGTGATACTATTAGTAATTTAGTTAGTTATGAATTACCAAAGTTGGCTGTAAATATTAAAAAAAAAATGCAATCCAACACAAAGTACCAAATTCAATATAAATTTTAAGTATCAAGATAAAAACTGCTTAATATAGAAAAAAAATTGTTTCACAAACTTAGACTCCTAAAAGTTGATTTAGACTTCAGCTGTGATACGTTTATAAAGCTATTAAAATAAATTGACTTAGTTATCTGTGAGTTTGAATAACAATCAATGTTAATAATGAGGTTGTGTTTTTTCGTGGATCCTAGCTTCAGTTTAGTAACCCAGAGAATGTGAATAAAGGTTAATATTAGAGTAAATTAATCATAAATATTCTGTATTTAGCCAAGTGTATCTTGAGCTTTACTTCAGTTCAATAAACATTTATGTCAACACTGATAGCTTTGGGAAGGATAGCAGTTAAATAATTTTGATTATTGTAGGCTAGAATATTACTTAACGCTATTCATCCTCAGTGGACTCATAATGTTAAATATTAACAACTCAATGTTAAATAACCTCATTAGATATAATTTGTATAGTCTAAAATTCACCCATGTGAAGTACACCACTCAGTGTTTTTTAAAAATATTCAGTTATGCTTAACTACCAGTTAGCTGCCAGTGACTTTTCAAAACACTCTTCATTAAGAACCACCAAAAGAAAGGAGGGATACTAACAGCATTTAAAGAGATGTAGAAAATGTACAGAGCAAGGTGAAGTGTAAAGATTAATTCCTTTGACCTGTATCAAAAAAAAAGAAACTGTCACAGCCAAATTTAATTATTCTTGTTTTAAAGTCTTGATTCAAATTTCTTGATTCAGATGATTTATATGACAAGTCACTCATGGTGATGGTATGCCCTTAGAAATATGCATAACAGTCAAAACCACAAAAGAGATACTTTGTTTTGGACAGTGCCATCTGGGAGACTTTAGATGTTTGACTATAATCTGGCAACCCTTTCCCATAGATCTACAATAAAATTCTATGAACATATGTACAGATAATTACAAATATTTTTGGAAAGATAAGTATGCATAAGTAAAGCTACATTTTATATACAAAATACATAAATAGAATCAAGGTGATTTAATGAATGGAGAGAGTTAAGAGCAGCTGAACCTAACATTAACACCTAGAGATTGTGCAGAACAATCTTGCACCATGTGTTTTATTAAAAAAGCTGATACATACACATCCTGCTCCAAACTGTGTTCAGAGTTTGCCAATGACTTCTCAAGACAAAAATCTAAAATGGCCCTTGACAGAATCCAGCTCTTGTGCTTGAAATTGTTAGTTGTCTTGTATCTTTGTATAAAACTGTATGAACACTAAGACTCAGATCTCTTTCCTTTTATTCCAGTCTCTACCATGCTGGTTCAACTGTCCTCAAATCCAGTAGTCTACCCTTTAGTCTCCTACCTTCTGGGGTACCTTCTTCCTCCCTGTGTTTAATCTTGAATGGAGCAGAATTATAGGACTTTCAGGAATTCTTCCAGCTCAGAGTCTGAAATATCACAGTATTGCTGCCAGATTAATTTTAGAAAGTTACCTTTTTTTTTCTTGTTGAAAAATTCTTTCATGGATCCTTTAAACTTTAAAATGTAAATTCTAACCTGGAATTTAAGGACTTTCATAGTCTGGTCACAACGTGATTTTTCAGCTTCATGTACAATCATTCTCTTCCATAACCTGGCTGGGGGTGGGGGTGGGGGGAAGAAATACTTGATGAAACAGTCTTTGATAAGGAATGCTCTCTGTTGAAATGCTACTTTCATTTCGATATGTGGATATTCAACTTAATTTCTGCCTGGATAAATGTCAAAATTTACCTGGCATTGACAACACATCATTTAAGTTTCAACGGATGCATTATTAAAATCTGATTTTATCTACCAAAAGCCTGGTTGCAGAAAGAAAACCACCCATGGAAACTTCTGAATCTTCAGTGAATGTTATCTTTTACTCAAAACGTCCAATAGCTTGCAGGTCATCTCACTTTGTTGTGAAAGCGTCCTTCTAATGACCTTCTAATACTTTGAGTCCCCCTTTTCCTCTCTGTCCTCATCTCCTAGTTCCTCTGCTTGCTGCTTTCCAGCATCAATGAAGTCCCTGCACCGAGACTTCCACCAGGGAGTCCCTCACTCACTCTTTCTTACCTTCTCAGATCTTCACTCAAGCAGGACCTCTGCTGGAGTCTCAGATCTTCACTCAAGCAGGACCTCTGCTGGAGTCATCCTCATACAGCTGGTACTGGCTTGCTCCTCCCTGTCTGTCCTCTGACTGGCTTAGTGCCCCAACCATGGATCTCTGTAGCATGTATTCCCATGGTTTCCTTGCCTTCTAGCTACTGATGGAATGCAGCCAAAGGGAGACCCTGTTGAAAATTGGTGAGGGGGGTGAGAGGTGAGAGAAGCAGGTCAGAAGTTCTTCCTGCTCCCTCAGCTAAACTGCAGTTTAACAGTGCTGTTTGGGCTCCTGCCTACTGATGGCTTCATTATGTGACTCCAGGACCCTGTTCCCTGCCTTTGCTCTTATCTCAGAATGGTGAATGTTCTTGGAAATGCTCTGTTCATGATCCCTCCTGACCTTTGTGAGTATAGTTTTAAAAATTTTCAAATCATTTGCCCTTGCCAGGTCTTCCCTGCTGGGGATTTTACTGAGACTTCAGCCTATCCAGTTCCCCTCAGCTCCTGCTAGCCCCTCACTTTCTTTTAATTTTCAATTTGACACTCATCAGACCTCCTAATAAATGTATGTGTAATTGATGGTCTGCCTCTCCTGTTGTAGTAGACACTACAAAGGCAGGAATTTCTGTCCATTTTACTCACTGATTATCTTCAGCATCTATGCAATGCATGGCATGTTTTAGATGAATGAGATGAAGGATCTGCTTATTTAGCTTAGCTTACTTGAACTCAAAGACATAAGTCCTACATCTGTTCTGTCAGTTTAGTAAGTATAAAAATAACAAGCCAGTGAGACCTTATGAAAATCAAAGAAGAAGAAGCCATGAACACTATGATTGCTTTTGCCTTCCTTTACCAATGGGGGTTCCACAATTATGCCATTGATTTTCACATCCTGCCCTTGCTGCCAGAGTCAGCTTTTTTCCTAGGGAAATCTTTGAGTAATTCTTTTATTTACGGTCTGTGAAGGGTAGAATCTGTCTCATCTAAATATTTCACCCCAATCTAATTGTGTGTTGTAGTAATCATTTAGCAGCATTGAAGATATGATTCGAATTTCTGGCTTCTGATATTCTAGTGGTGATTGTTTGGTAGATATTTTTTTTTTTTAATGTTCTCATTACTTTAGAGATTTTCATTTGTCTGGTATTTCAGTTTTATTCTATTTCTGGGCTTGAGTTCTGTTATCTGTTGCTGCTTTAATCTAGAAATCCAGTAAGGTTCATTATCTTCATATTTTGCTTCTTCACGTTCTGCCAGAATGTTGAATCTTTTAATTTTATCCCAAATCTTAGTTTCTTATTCTGTTTTTCCATGTTATATTCTCCAGATCTATTTTAAAATTTTAATTTTTAATCTTAGTTATATTTTTTGTTCTTTGACTTTCTAACCTTAATGACTATATTTTATAATTCTGTAAATGCCAGATGATAGTTTAAAGTTTTAATTTTTAGTGAAAATACTAAGCAGCCTTCTCCAGAGACTGCTGTTAACCAGGAATGTCTGGAATCAGTCAGGAATTCTACAGTTACCCCTAATATCTTATGGATGAATTAGAAAAGTTTGCAAATTATAACTAGCTCTACAGTTAAAGATAGAAACTATTTTTAGGACAGTCAAGTTAACAAGGCTGTTGTGGTTGGGCTATTGTTCAAATTCTAAGTTTCCTATTTCCATTTGAAAGGTAGAGTGGGATTGAGAGTAGAGTTTTGAAATACTCAAATATTTTTTCCATGTCAACTTTTCCCCTTTTTTCTTTTTTTTTTTTTTTAAGCTTTTTAAAATTTTATTTTCTAACATTCTGGGTCATCTTTATATAGTTATTTTTCCCCTTAGGGTATTGCTTTCCCATCAATAATGCATCCACATACCACCACCCTGCTCCCCATGTCTCCCTTCCCTTCTCTGATCACTTCAACTCCCCTCTCTGCATATTGTAGGAAGATTCAGGGTCAGCCCACTGGTCTTTTTTTGTTTGTTTGTTTTTTTAGCAATGTCCTTTTTCTAGATGGGGGCCTGTACTCCTGGACCACAGCAGACCATACTGCTGGTATCTCCAGGGATAACTTGAGGCAAGTAGCCAGGTCAAGCATATCAGGGACATCTTGTAGGACAGGAATATGGAGGGGTTCTCTGGACTCCTTGGTTTTAGAGCTTCCTACAGTATAGGGGTCTGTCCTGTTTTCTCCAGACTCCTGTGTTTTCTGGGTTCTATGATGCCTAATTCACATTGATTGGCCCATCCACTCCAATGATTGTAAATGATGTTGCTTTTTTGAGTCATATAGTTGCAGAACTGGGAAACCAACTGCCATCCACTGTCAATGGAGAAGTTCCCACGTGGACACAGATTTCAGGAAGTGGTTGTTTCAGCAACTCTCCCCTCTTGGTTTCTAGGTCTGCCATGAGGCCCCTGCCACATCTTAGGTTTTCCTCCCTATTGGGAAAGGAGGAGGCCTCACTTACTCTGCACTTATTTCTGGACCAGGGGCTAGGTTCCCCAGCCCCCCAGAATGTTGTAGGTGGAACTATCTGATAGGTTGCCACACCACCCCTCTCACATCTTACCTTTCATGGTTTTGACCAAACTCTGTTTGGATACACCCCACGTGATGACTGTGTCCATGGCCTTGATTTCTCTTATCGCCTGAAAATCTGCAGCTGAATTGCCTGTTTTTTTGATATCTTGTACAGATCTGAGTAGAGGGTTTGCTTGGCCTGTGGCATCCACTCTGAATATGGCCTAGGCAACATGGGAGTATACTGGGGCCCCTGCCTAAAGCCCAGGTGACACTGGGGCATCTGACTTGCACCTCTGGCCTGTCTGAGGACTAGGGTTAGGCCTGCTACATGGAGGTAGAACCCTGCTCCCACTCAAGGCCCCATGCAGAGGATACTTAGCCCCCACCCTGACCAACATGATGGCAGAGGCCTACTCCTCTAGAAACTCAGAGCCCTGAAACCCAAGTGGTGCAGGACTTACCCTACCAGCAGGGGTGTGATGGGACCTCATGCCTCTGACCAGTCAAGACAGACTCCTGGTTTTCTTTTTTGATGTTCATTTCAGAGCATCACTGATTCCAGAATTTCAAAAGTTCAAACCTTGAAATATCTTAACTTCTCTGATGTACATATTTTTAAATCAAATCTATCTCCTGGATCTCTGTTTTGTTGGCTTCTTTCACATACCAATGTTAAATAGGCCACAACCGTCTTCCCCTTTGATTCCAGCAACAACTTTTTTACTGGTCGCTCTGCTTTCAGTTTTATAGTCCTCCATTTCTGTCCATGGGATATTCCATGGTGTAGGAAGAGAGATATGTAGAATAGACACACCCTTGCTAGAAGGCTTAGAGTCAAATGTAAATTCTCATTTGGCCAAATTTGCCTTGCATCACCTTCAGTAGTCTCATCTCTTGCATTTACTCTGTGCTTATTGTTGCTAAACTTTTCTCATGCTTTAGGGTCCTATTATACATTGTTCTCAGGGTGTAAGACAGGACTTTAATCTTTCAAAAGTAACTTCCAGGAACTTACTTGACTTCTCTAAGACTAGTTTAAAGTATTCTTGGTTTGTGTCTCCAAGTCGCCCTGCACTGTGCCTGTTGTAGCACTGATCACCTTTCACTTCATTCTTCTTGTTTGCATTACCCTTTTGAGCTGATCCAGCCGTCTCAGTTCCAGGAAGGGGCAATAAAAGTAGAGACAACAGTGGTTCCTGAACGCTCAAGTCTGTCCTACACTTGTAGGGTAGGGGAAAGGGAGTGTTTCTCTTCAGTCCATCCTTTTTTTGGACTGCAAGGTTGAGGAGTCAAGTAGATAAGACAACCTGGTTTTAAATAAGTTACTACTACACCCAGAGTCAGAGAAAGCAAAGATAGACAGGGTTATGCTTGGCATTTTCAAGCATGTAAAACTTAAGTTAACTGATTAACTCATCAAGTTTCTATCCATTTTTATCCTATTTGATGTAGCTCAGACTATATCTCCACTCCTTTCCAGCTTTTCCCACAAATGCAATACTCTAGGTCACAGTGACTCTACCCCTATTACAGTTTTCTTCTGTGACTGGTTTTTCCTGTAGGATCACCACCACGATTTGAGGAGTCTATTTCCAAGACAGTACAATTAAGAATAATGCAAATCTAATTATAACCTTTGTCAGTTGTCCTTAGTTTGATTAAAATTACCTTCTCAACTAATCAACTACTCTTATAACCCCCCCTTACTCACTTAGTAGGTCACTTAGTAGTGTTGCTTTATTTCCTGTTTTCCTTGCACATCTGCAAGTTCTGTGAGGATAAAGACATTTTTATATATTCCTGTCTCTCAGCACCTCTGAGCTACCTCATGGACCCACTAGAGATAGATGCGAATGCTCACTTTTATGTAATTCTTACTGATCATATATCTGAAACTATATTTTCCTCAGGACTAGTATTATCTATGGTATCTGAAAATAGTAATTACAGATTTTTTTAATTATTTGCTTTACCAGACATTATATTTAGCAATAAAAATATTAATGCTTCAAGATCCAACTCAGGTTCCACCTCTTTTTCTTTTTAATCAAATTCCACTTGATTAACCTCTCCTATAGTACTAACTCATTTCTTTGAATATCTAATTTTTTGCATATGTACAAATTTGCTAATACAGCTTATATATTCCTTATCTATTGTATTATTTAACTCATTTAAGACATGTTTATTTTGAACTGTATAGTTTGTCCTTTATTATAACTAGTGTAAATTTAGAATGGTCTGTGGTACTCATATAGTGAATGGTTGTATTTAAGCCCATCATTTTAAATTGAATAAAAATTATATATTACATCTTCCAGAGTGATACTTATTAATTTTAAGTTAGTTTCATGTAGTTTTTAGAATATTAGCAATATATATGTGTAAATATATTTTTCTCCATTTTAGGAGAGAATACTGATTTTCTTCATGCACTTATATAACTACAATTAGGTATGAAAGTCGATTTTTACAATGCCTTTTTTCATGTAGATTAAGTCATGTATGTCATACACTAGATGCATTCTTTATTTTTTTACCACAAAAAATGAATTGTCCCATTTAAGTGTTTATTTCTTATGATCTTTAGTTTTGTAACTAGAGGGTTTTTGGACTTTTTACTCTATTTGTGTTTAATTAAAAAAAAAAAGTGTTGAGATAGCACCCTTACCAGGCAGGTCAAGAGTGAGGAACTGAGATACCATTCATCCAGCCTTTTTTTTCTCCCAAATATATTGCCCCCAATGATAGAAATATTTGAAATCTCAAGTAAAGAAAAATGTTAAAAATGATCTGTTTTTCAATCTTCCCTTATAACCCAATTGATAATAATATAAATTAAAATGTGTCTTATTTTTAATTTAAAGCACAAAAATTCTTTGGCTATAAAGATAATCCAAAATCACTCAGATTTTCTATGTAAGCAATGCAAATAAAATAAGATTCCTTATTCTTATTTTTTTGAGCCTTTTGTTCAATGGTCAATGCAGGGCATTTAAGGGGTTAATGAGGTTTAGATTTTACAGAGGATAGCAAAAAATACAGCAACATGTGACTAAAGGGTACCAGGTACCTCCAACCTTGCTATAAAGGGATCCAGCCATCTGTGCATATAAAGGCAAAGCATACATATGGTATGGAGGATCTTTAAGAGAATTACTGTGAATAGAGAGGATATTTTTCCCAATATAGCAACCCAGTTACCCATTTCCTCCTGAGTAAATGCTCAACTAAACAGGGTTATCCTGAAGCAGCCCCAATAAGTCCTGAAAGGTTGCCACAAATAGAAGGCACCTTCTGGCATGCATGAAACCATAGAAGAAGGATTTTGAAGCTGGTCTTAGAAAGCAGGGACTAAAGGAGATACCAAGTCAAAGTAAAACCTGCTACTGCTAGCCTCCCCTGGTGTGTCTCCTCCACCTGCCTCCAACTGTAATCCCAGAAGTACCAGGGAACAAAAGTTAACTCTCTCCCCACGCACCACCCACAACCAGCCTTCCATGTTACATAGCTTCACCTTACAGCTTAGCTCTGCCCCCTAGTTCTCAGCATGTAACTGGGGATGGGGAACTTGGTCCTCCCCTAACATAGACACATCGCCCATGTTGTCTATTAAAATGAATGTAGCTGCTTTTGAAATCCAGTAAGACTGGTTCTTCCCAGAGGGATATTTAAGAAAGAATTTCATGGGAAGGATGAACGTGGCTTTAAAAAATAATCTTTTTGGTCAAACAAGGAAGCTTCTTGAATATGAACAATTATTTCCATTATTCAGGGAAGAGGAAACATCTTGAACGAAGATTTTGAGTCAGTAAACTAGAAGAAAATTTCTAGGAAAATTATTTTCAGAAAAAACATTCTGACTGAATCTGACTATTCAGTCTGGAGTATCTTATGTTAGCCTCTGGAGTGTGGACTTTTCCCCTGCTAGGGGTCAACAGAGGTCATCTGAGTTAGGGTTTAGTTTGTTAAAAACATAAAAAATACTTCCTCTAGTTTCAAAACTTAGTTTAAAAATTTATAGTGTAATTATGAGAACGACAGATTGTAAGCTTTTTATACATGTCTCTAAAGTTAATTTTTTCACATATGAACTAGCATCTTTCCTGAGTATAAAAATATTTTTAGTATAAAAGCTTTTCCTCAAAATTAATAGCATCCAGTGCTTACTGTTGGCCAAATATGGTAACATGCCTGGCCTTTTTGTATTTATTGATTACAGTTTAGTCTCTAAATATTAGTTGGCTAAACATATTTGCAATGATTCCCAGTTAACTTTTCTAGAAGCTTAGCCATGTTTTCCTTTCTTTGTAGCGACTTGCAGGCATATAAGAAGGCCCCAAATGGGTTGCACTGCAACCGTGGCATGCCATAGTTCAGTTATTATGCAGTGTCACTATTAATAATAATGGTTCGAAATTTTATTTGAACATTAGCATATCAGAGAAATTATATAACCTGCCTCTTTTGAACAAAAGAATTTGACTGTCAATAGTGTGTTCTTATAAAAATTAACTTGAGTTTATATATACTTCTTGGAGTATCTCTTAAAAACTTGCAAAATCAGTCTTGTTTAAAATCTGTAACTAAAAGTCAGATAAGGAAAACCTTACAAACTGACCTTTGGAAGCTGACCACAGAACTGAAGCACTAATAGGGGGAGGGAATGAGAGAGAGATAAGAACAGAGAGGGAAGGGAGCACAATGGACTATGGTGGTGGCTAAGGGTACGATGGTAGTGGGGTGCACCATGGTGGCAATACCTAATGGGGTATCCAAGTATTGCCTCAATTAAAAATAAACTTAGTGGGACAAAGCATTTGTGTTTATAAAAAGCTTATTTTCATAATGTTTTAGTGCTGATTAACATCTGAAGTGTGAAATACCTAAAATGTAGCTAAAACGAACCATCATTGAGTAAGTGATGGTGCTTAATAGTAGACATTACCCATGAATGACTATGCTTCTGTTTTGCTGTCATTTATGCCATGAAGGTGGAAAATCACTAGATTACCCAGAAAATTTATGGCAGGCAGAGGCTTTGTTTTTTTTTTCTTGTACATCTCCTCAAGTACTTGATCTGCAGCTTGTGTGAGACATCTGTTGAGGTACTATTTAAGTCATATGGCATCTAGCATATGGTACTCTTTTTTGCTATTTAGCAGCTAAGCACTGAATAATAAATCTTTACAATGTGTATCAAAGATTCAAAATGAAAAATATTTTGTGAAGTTAAATTTATTATAGATGATAGTGGTGTTACTAAGAATAGTTATCATTAGGACATTATTATCCTGTAAGATGGAAAATAAGTTAAAATGTTTGGTTTTATAGCTACATTTAAATGAGAAGTTATCCATACCTATATCTACTCTAACCTTTTGTTGCCCACTTTTGCCTAATGAGTTTTAGAAATTTTTCCAAGAACACATTCCATTGCTAAAACAAATCATGTTCATATAGAAAACTTGAAAAATTAGAATATTCCTAATTTTAACAATTAGAAATATTACAATAATTTGTTATATGTTCATAGCAGATTAATTCATTTATTTCCTTTTCATATCCCATTTGAAAAATTTTGTTTCTTGAGGGGACTTGTCTGATGGCCTAGTAACTATAAATTACTGGCATTTGAATTTACTTCATTACTTTTGTTATTGACCTTGTAGATTGTGCTTTGAGAACAGTGTCTTAGGTAAATTAAGATTATTTGAGATATAAAGGATGCTACAGATTGAATTGTCACTGTCCTTTTATGTAATGTTAAGATTTTTTTTTTTTGATAAAAGGGATGTATATAAAGGACCTGCATATGTGATATAAAGTCCAAAAACTGTTTCAGTTAAATACATTTCTCTCATGTTAATCTGGATAGGGTATGGCATCTCACTTGTTCTTTAAGTATTATATGTACATCTTTCAGCTTTCTCTTGCCAACAATCTGATTGGGAGGGGAGTTTGGTAATAGAGTAAGTAGATTAAGAATTTCTTTGGGAATCAGGGGAGGTATTGATAGTACTATTTCTTTTGTTTTTGTTGTTCTTAATTTAAACATAGACTAAAGATACTGGACTTTCATAGGGACAATTTTTTTGAGAGTGAAATGATCCATTTATACATTATCCAAATAAAAACTAGATGAAGTTGAGTTAATGCCACCTTCAGATATCTTAGCCAACATGTCAATCACAGAATAATTTTTGTCTTTTTTTTCCTAGTACTTGGCTTTTGAGTAAAATTATGTACCTAGCATAAATGTCATAAAAGGAAATATTAAATGTTTGTAAGTCATGCTGTCATTCCTTCCTATCAGTTGCTGAAATATATCATCATCTGGTCCTATAAACCTTTTTTAGTACCAACTCTTCTCCTTGTGAAGGATATAGGCCATTCTAGGATAAACTTTCATCCTTTTTCTGTACTAGTCAATATGTCCTGCATCAGCAGGTGTTTAATGATGCCCAAAAGTGTATTTTATGTTTTGCTTGATGCAGCTGAAGAAAACAGGTTAGTAGATATAAAAATGTTTGCAATCTTTATGATTACATGAAATACCACTCATTTTTATTTATTTTTTTTTTAGAAATGCTTCCATCATTTCTTCAGAAAGTTGAAGTTGTCTCTGAAGCTTCTAGAGAAACTTGCGAAGCTTTGAGTGATTGCCTTAATCTCTTCACTAAACAAGAAGGGGTAGGTAGTTTGGAATTGAATTTTTTTCATAGTAGTGTGTAATATACTGTGTTAGCCAGTAAGTTATGCTTTTATGTTGTCCAAAGGTGGGAGAAATAATTTAAACAAAGGAAATGAAGGCTTCCTTTTTTCACCACAATTTAGATCTAGCTTATTAAGTAGTATAATTGTGGAATAGCTTCTGAGCATATCATCTAATTTATATAGCCATATTAACAAATATATTTAAAGTTTATCTATTTTGTATAAAAAGTATATAATACTTCTGTTTTTAAATTTGAGGGCTATACACTTGTCTTTCTGAACTAAATGCTATCTACAAAATAATGTTTTTGCTTTCTCCTTATTCTCCTCTGTTCAAAATTTGCCATTTGCTTTTCCAAAAATGAGTAAGAATGTTATGCTTATCCATCAGTAATTCTTTTTCTAAGAATTTACTAGTAGGAGACATGTGTTTATCTGAACTAAAATATTCTTTTTTCCCCCATTTTTATTATTTTAATTAAACCAAGCAACATTCAGCTTTTCTTTACCATTTTGTTAATTTCTGCATGTCTGTTTAATCTTCAGCCTTCTATTTTAAGATTCAAAATTTCCTTTTTCTTGTTATAATTTGTTAGTAACTTTTGGTTAGAGATTGTTTTAGTAAAACAAAATAGATGAAGATAGTTTGATACGGTTTTTTCTTATATGTACAGAGCTAAAATTTAATTTTCTTCATGATTAAAATGGGAGCCTTTAAAAGCTATACATTTTTTAAAATGCTACATGTGTCATATAGAATATACCTTTGGTATGTTAAATTCACTTGGCTAGTAAGAAATATATGTAAATGCTATCTGAATTCACTTAAAGCATACAGAATATATTTCACTATAATTACATTAGTTCTCAAAGGAAAACAGTTGTTCTTTAAATGTTTTGGGTGATAGATTCTTCTAGTGCTATTTGAAAAATATCTTTCTCAGCATTTCTATTTTTAGTGATTGCAGATAATACATTCTGATGTATTTAAATGAGAGACTAATTTAGTGATTTACCTGAAGTTAACAGAATGATAGCATTGCGGGACAAATTATGATGTCATATATTTCAGGTACATAGTAAACCAACTTCATTCAGATATCTTATGTAGTACCTGATGGACTTAGTGGTAGCTTTTTTAAAATGAGATGTATAGTTTTAAACTGAACACATTAGAACTTGTATACTACACCACTGTACATTTCTGGAGAAACCAAACTGTCCTAATTTTTAAACTATTTACTTAAAAAACAGTCTCTGAAATATTAGATGTGTAAGAGTATCAGCTTGAAGTTTAGAATTTTTAGACTCTTTTACTCTTTAAAATTTATCATGAAGATTAAAAAGATAATATAAGCACAAAGTTCAACATAGTTTCCGACAAATAGTGAGCCCTGAGTAAAAAGTTGTTATTGTGGGATGCTATCTGTTGAACACTTGTGACCCTCTTTGTCCCATGATATCCTGGAGCTTTTGTGTCATTACCGTTTTATTTATCTTGCTTTGGGAAGAGGTCATGCTGCCTAAAGAAAATCCATTTGCTTATTTGTGCAATGACTACACTGTGTTTTTGTCCTTATTTGTGACCATGGACTGCCTCTGTTCTTTGAACTCTGATTCCTGTAGACTAAGGGAGACCATATAGAAAGTTAAGAACCATGACGGGAAATTCTAGTAGACCTCTCTAAAATCAGATTTTTCATAATGAGTTAGAGTGCCTTGGGCAAGTTACTATAAAATGAAAATATATTACACCTCAGTATTGGGCATGGGATCAAATATCTCTTGTAGACAAATAGTATGTATATAAAGCATATTAGCATATTATGTGGCCCACATAGTCATTTAATAAGTGGTATTTACTACTCCAAACTTTTCATATAACATTTTCCCAGTATCTTTAACATTTCTTTCAGTGTCTGTAAGATTTCGTATTCTATGAAACATAAACTCTGCATTCCTCAGAATTCACATTTCCTTTTGAGAAATAAGATTATATACTATGAGATGCCTAGAAAATATTTGAAACATAATTGGCATCATTAGTATTTCATACAACTAAGAATCACAACATAGGAATTTAATAGCATGATTGAAGTCAAAGCAGAATGGCATTACAAATTATATTTCTACTAGCTGGACAGTCTGTTGAAAGGGCAATCATAAACTTTGAACCAACATAGACTTGGGTCTGATTTCTGGCTCTGCCATCTAATCTTCCCTTTAGTTTTCAAATACAATCCCATTTTTTCAAGTGGTGACCAATCAAATAAAGTGTTTTAAAGGGTAATGAGGTTGCGATGGCAAAATATTTGGTATACTATCTGGCACAAAGTAGTGACCCAGTAAATAAGATTCTGGCTCCCACAGTGATAAAGTTATTTCTATTCTAGTCTTCTTAAATTTTTTGAGGTATTGTAAGTTCACATTGCTTATATTTTGGAACTATAGGATACCACCCCTTTTGTGGATGTTACTGTAGTGCTCATGCCATCCCCCATGCCCAAGCAGGCAGAACCCACCTTATAGTCCATTGTGCCCCCTTCCCACATCCTGCTTCACCTGATCCTTCTCCTCCCCCTTTGAATGTCTCAGCTCTATAGTTTGTTTGCAAAGTCCAGTTTTTGAGCTGGATTTTATCTGAACCTTTATCTGGTTTTTCCATAGTCCACATATAAGTGACACCATCCAGTGTTTGTCTTTCCACCTCTGACTTGTTTTGCTTAGAATAATCCCTTCTAGCTCCATCCATATTGCCCCAAGTAGCAAGTTTACTCTTTATAATCACGGAATAGTTTTTTTTTTTTTTTTTTTAAATCACAGTTACTCTTAATGGTGCACGTTTACTATTTAAGCTAAAATTCTACAACTTATTTTTATCTTTTTCTGGATGCCTCAGAATTGTCCTCTGCATAACAATAACTATTTTGTGTGTTAACGCAGACATATCTTCAGGGATAAGGTTCATAGGAGTCTGTGTCTTCTGACCCAGTCTTGTTAATGCTTTTGGATTTTTTGTTTGCTCCTATGAGTTTTTAAAGATTCTTTCTTGAGTTTTAGATCAACTGTATTTCTGTCTCTAAAATTAGAATACTGATCGCTTCTGAGTTACTCTTTCTAATCCCTAAATAACCAAGCTTAGCAAACGAAGAAGTAAACTGGTTATGTGAGAAACACACAGTAAGGAGTTTAAAATAAGCACAGACAGGCCTTACTGCCTGGATTTGAGAGTAAGCTGTTTTTTTTTCTGTGGTGTGTGGGGTGTTCTTTGTTTATTTGGGGATGGTCTGCTATGACTGATATATGAGGCAGCCATATGACCTTTATGTAAAGTGGTATATTATTGTAGGCACATCTTCCTTGTAAATAACATTACTTAATATTGATGAAAAAAATTGAAATATGTAAAATATACTGTAAAGTTTGTGATTGATCTACTAAAAGAAACTTTATTCCCCCTACACACAAACCCTAAATGAAACTTTAGTAGATGTTTGTCATTGAACTAAATGCAACTTTGAAAGTTTGAAACTTTGTAGAATGTATTTGAAAAACTTAAAACTTGTAAGATGTATTTGAAAACTTAACAGAATATGCATGTTGTGGTTTTTTTCCTTTAATTTTGTTTGGAAGTTCCTTTAATTTTGTTTGGAAGTTCCATTCATAAGACTAGAAACTGATTTCCTGAATAGATTTTGCATCTGTAATGGCTATCATGTCACACAGAAGCGATCACTGTTGCCCTTCTTGTTCTGCATTTTATCAAGATGCCTTGATATTAGTCAAAATAGCTTTTCCAAGGTAGGAAATAGATTCCTGTAAGCATACTTATAAAATATTTTATATGTCTACGTTAAATCTCCTAACTGCTACTGAGCTTCAACTCAAATGTCTAATCTGGGTGCTAGTAATGCTAGTTGTGCGGTGTAATGAAAAGATTCAGAATTTAAATTGGAAGCAACCAAAAGGCACTTCTACTCTAATTAGATGCTGATGACTTTGGAGAGAAATCATGTACTCATCTGGGCTTATAATTCTATAAAGTCATGAACTCTAATATTATGTAGTTTTCTGGGCTGTTCAGACTTAATCATTTCATGTTTCTAATTTTTGTTTCTGAAGTTCACATTCTTCAAGCCTACATCTCTAATGCTCCACAGTTCCCTCAGTCCCTCTCAGCTGAGCAGAATTCTTTAATACATTAGGTAACTATTGTATGTGCTATCAGTCCCTTCCACTCTCAGCTCATATGCTCCCATCCGTTCTTTCCTTTTGTTGGAGGCATGTCTCTGGAGCCATAATGCTTCAAAAACAGCTCTTCTCACCTTTTGAATTCTCTGCTCCCTCATAACTTCTATTTTTCTACATTCCTTTCCAGTTCTAGTTTTGAAAATGTGATATCCTTTATTGCTCAACTAGTCCACAGAAACTAATTTTGTCCTATCGCTTTAGTGCTGAGAGAATATCTTTAGGTTATCTTGCTTATTTTTTGAAGAATCTGATATTTGACTGTTTCTTGTTTTATAGAATTATTTTCTGGGATTTCCACTGTGCCCCTACCTTCTGGCTCCTTTTTACTTTATAGCAGTTCATTCTCATTCCTCTTCTCAAGCATCTTCTGCCTATGCTTTGAGATTTCTGTGGGTGGCCCTCTCACTCAACATTCTCTCTGACTGATCTCACCTACTCCTTCAAGCAGAAATCCATGATGACTCAGGTATCTCCACCTTAGATCTTCCTGAGCTCTGAACCAGTATATCCAGCTGCCTTTTCAACATATGGTTATATCAGAGGCATTTAAACCACGTCTAAAACTAAATTATAAATTCAATTAAAAGATGAAATTAGCACTTAGTAACTCAAGCCAGAAATATGGGAGTTATCTTTGGTTCATCTTTTTTCCCTATCCCGCCCTCCCTTTATCAAGTCCTGTCATTTTACTTTTTTTTTTTTTTTTTGCTTCTATATTTCAGTTGTCTCTCTCCCTTCACTTCCTCTTCCCTTGCCCCAACACAAACATTCCCTGTGGTCTCTCTCTTATATGAGGTTTTCAAGATTGTTCTGTTGGATTAACTGCCATCATTCCTAATCCATGCTTCACCCTTAAAACTGGGGTAGTAGTACCTTCTATCCCAGGAATTCCTTGCTTTTAGCACTTACCACATGATAGCATTATATATTTACTAAACTGGAGCAACAGAAGTAACTATCTTCCCAGCACTTGTATCTAATATAGTACTTGGCATATAGTAGAGGATTAATGAGTATTTGAATGATATAACCTTTGGGATGAGACCAGTCAGGCCTGTAACTCTCCTATGTCAACCATGAACAGATTAATCGTATCTGGAAATTCTGTTTCCAAATCTGAAAATAAGAATACAAATGAGTTATTTTATGTGAATTTCTCCAGCACTGTACCTAACATGTTTTGGGTGGTCTGGAAATTGCCTACTAAAGCAAAGTAATCTTTATTCCTAGTACTACTTTTCTAAATGGCATTGATTCTCTAATTTTCAGGGCCTAGGGAGAATGATTCTGTAGCAGAGTTTCTGCTTTAATGCCAAATGTGATTTTCAAATATATTCAATTTTAATTATTTAGAATGAAAAAAGGAAAGCAAACTAACTGTTCAGTGACACCATGAAACCTTCCTGACTTTAATTCCAAATTTTCAAAATACGGTCTTAATCTGTTTACACATTGTGCAGTTGTAGTACAAATGTGCCGAGCACCACTGGAACTGAGTTTCAGCTACCCTGGGATCATGTCAAAGGAGTATTCCGTTTTGTCCTGTACTACTGTAATATTTTGCAGACTGAGGACAGATTTATATGTTTTTAAAAGGTTTAAAACTACCGTTGAAACCGAGTTTGTGTTTCTTTCCACACCAAAACTCATAGTTAACCAGACATCTCATTAGCCTGAACACATCTAAGTGTGAGATTTATGGGTTCCCTGTGCTTGGAATCCCTATGTGCCTTTCAAGTCTAACTGGAATAAGAAACCATCTATTTCATTTAAAACGGTTTCACATTAATACGATTATTACCGTTGTTTTCCTTATGCTAGTCCAAAAAGGTTAGAAAAAATGTTAGTTTTGGAATCAGAAACATTAACCCCTCCAGTGAGAGCCTGAGTGTCAGTTTTCTTCCAGGTGGAAGACTTGAGAAGAAAGGAAAGAAATCCTTTGCTTTTGGCGAGGAGCAGGCTAGCCATTGAAAAGTTGTCGGGGCGGGCCTCTCCAGGCGAGGGCTGCAACACAGCGCCCACTCCAGGACCGCACCGGAGCCTCGCTGGAATGCATTTGGGGCTCGAGTAGCCTTTCCTTCCCAGAAAATTCGAGGCCACCGGTGTGCTGGAAAGGGGGCTCAGTGCTAGCTCTTGCTGTTTCTGGCAGGTCCCTACCTGCGCCTCTGCCAGCCGGCGACTCAGGAGGGGGTGGGGAGGAGGGACTGGACGACGCCAGCAGTGGGAGCCGCCTGCCGCAGGCCATTCGCTGAGCCGCCTGTGCTCTCCCCAGCAAGCCTGAGGCTGGCTCCGCGGGCAGCCGAGGGTCGGGGGACCCTGGTGGCCCAACCCTGCGCCTGTGTGCAAGTCCTGGGCTGTGGGCGGGCCTCTCCTCTGTTGGACCTCACCGGAGTCAGGGGCGGGCCCGCGAAGGTGACTTAGTGAGACCTTGCGGTGCCGCCCTGGGTCGCTGAGGAGAGGCGGAGGAGCTCGGAGGAGCAGGCCGAGCGGAGAGCATTCGTGCAGGAGCTCGAGGAGGAGCGCAGGGTGGAGCGCGCCAGCTGGGATCCCCGGATCCGGCCCAGGTGGGTGGGTGTGTGTTTGCTCTGGGGCTTTGCTCGGTCAGCCTGGGGACGCCAGAGGACACTGGGCAAAGGAAGGTGGTGGGGAAGGCCAGTGAGATCTAGGGATGTAAGTAGGTCCAAGAATAGTTGGCGGTTGGTGTGCAGAGCGAGCGGGGTGCAGCAACTGACTGTTGGGGAGGGGTGTGCGAAGCTGGGAGACCTGGCTCTCTGCCTGGCGGGGTCCTCCCGCCCTGTGTGTGTTTGCTCGGTGAGAGCTCCTGGGGGAAAAAGCCCGGTGATGTATTTTTTCGCTAAACATCAGTATTAGGTCAAGTGGGACTGGAGTGGGAGGAGTATGGCAGTGAAAGACATTATTGTCCTAAATAACCTTCCAAGTTAGTGATTTTTTGCTTGTCGCTACCCTGGCTGACATTGAGATGAACTTACCATCCACTGTTCTGAGGCCGCTAAATTTCCAAGAAAACGAGGGGGGAGTGCTTGAGTATTGAAGAGAGAGAAAATTGTACTGGAGTTGGGGACTGGGGGAGGTGACTTTTTACTTGAGTGTTTTGATTGGGATTTTGATTACTCATAGTCTTTCTCTGTAGCCTAAACCAAGAATCGTGTTCTTTCACAGAGCATGTGCCTAGTTATTTTCTATTTTCTGGGTTTGCTTGTTTGTTTGTTTGTTTGCTTTTTGTTTTTTCCTTCTGGATGGGAGGTAGTAAGAAGAGAAAAATGCCTGTGAAGAGCTTTTGAGAGTTATTAAATCTATTAAAACTTTCTTAGTTTTAATTAGTATCAAAGACAGAATGAAGGCACTTCATCTTGAAGACTTAGAATTGCTAGCAGGAATCTTGAGAAAAAAATGCTTGAAATGTGTTGATGGAATGTGAGTAGGATAAAATATGAGGAGAGGATCTAAATTTTTTTTTTTTTTTTTTAGTTTAAGAACACACCAGAGTTAATCTCAGATCCAAATCATGCTTGAGTTCAGTTGTCAGGACGATCATGTTGGCAAGTTAGCTGAGTTTTTCTCAAGCAAATGTTAATTTGAACATCAGTTCCAGAGAGCCATTGTCCCAGTATTACTTTTGCTAGTCTGAGGTCTTAAAGGAATTTATATCACTATAAATATAGTTGCAGAACTCTAGTCTGCCTTCTTTAGAAGCTTTTGAAAGGTAAAATCTACTGGATTATGCTCATGGATTTAATTGTTGGTGAAACTGACCCACAAAATCTCTTTACCCTTATTTATGTACCTTGCAGAATGGGAGAAAATTAAAAGCTTACTAGGTTTTCCATATTAAAAAGCAAATGCATGCACTAATATTCAGGGTTGTTTATAAAGCTAATCTAAGCATATTTTAAATATTGTTCATAAAATAAGAAGTACATAAGACTTTAATATCTATGGTGTATGCTATTTATATTCTTTTAGAGAGGATTCATGGATTTGTCAGTGTTTCTGCCATTCAGATATGATTATGCTTAATAGCTCCATGAGGACTACAAGAAAAATTTTAAAAAGTACAGATTTTGAATTTTTATTTTGCCTACATTATTTAATATATATACTTTTTTAGCTTATTGTATATGTAATGCAGAAGTACATTGCTGCAAGTTAATTTCGGAAGCATCTAGGTTTAGTTACAGTCAGGCATAATTTTATTATTTTCACTTGATGTTAAGATGTTATCCCTGTACATTTTTATAATGACCCATCATACTTGATATCTACTACTTTTGGTAAAAACTTCTCTTAATTCAGTAAGTATTTATAGAAAGTTTATCTTGTCAGATACTACTGTACCAGTCTGTCTTCAGAAAACAGTTGACTAAATGGATTCTTTAGTAAGGCACAGTGTACTAAGAGACAATAGAAAAGAATGAATTCTAGCAAATAGATCATCAAGACTAGAACTGAGAGAGGAAACATAGACAAAGTCAAGGTTAGATGAATATAAGCAAGGTCTTCTTGGAGGACTTTATAAAATGTGCCTAGATAGTTTGAATCTTATCTGGGGCAGTTAGAATCATAAAAATATTTATTTTAATCTGGGAAGAGAGTTAAGAAGATTTGTCCTTAGGAGGAGGATTAGGAGACAGGCCTAAAAGCTGAGACAACCAGGTGTAGGGATGCAAAAGAAAGATAATTAGTATAAGCCTGAATGAAGTTGGTGACCATGGAAAAGCAAAGAAAAATACAAAGCAGACAGAAACTTTAAAAATAAACAACAAATAAAGGCTAATAATAGAGGCATGAAAAAGGCAGATTCATAGATGCCTCACAGGCTTATTGTATAGATTGCTGATAGAAGATGACTAAGGTAGGAGATAAAAAAATTAGTTTACCCTGAAATGTTGATATCCTAAGTAAGGTTACCCACTTGTGCAATAGGAAGTTTAGGTATCACTAGTTTTGAAAGTCATCTGAATAAACATAGTGATTGAGCCTGAGGGAGTAAATAATATCAGTGAGGAGAAATATAGCTTGAAAAATCTGAAATCAAAGCCCTGGATATTGATGTTTACAACAGGAGGGAAGTACTGAGAAAAAGCAGCCAAGAAACAGGAGAAGTCTAGAATGGGGCAGGCCAACGAAGACATGTGGCCCAAGAAGTTCAAATAACTGAAGTATGTTCACTAGATTTAATAGCAGAAGAGTACATGGCAAGTGAGAATGCAGAAATAATGAAGACTATGATTTAATCTCTGTAAACAGTTTGACTAATTACAGTTTTGTTCTTTTCTTTCTATATTCTTATTTTTCTGATTTTTTTCTCTTCCTGATTACTGGTTAGTATCTTCAGGACAGTGTTAAGTAGAAGCTGAGATAGTAGGAATTCTCATTTAGCCCTGATTTTTAAAGAAGTCGTTCTTCTAACTTCTAATAATTCACTATTAAGAATGCAACTTTTTAAAATTAGTATTTGAATGTAGTTAATGATTATAAAGCTGTTAGTTTCTATTTCTTTTTGAGTCAGTTTTGGCTAATCCTATATTCTAGGAATTAATTTATTGTAAAAAGATATTCATAATATTTTTTTAATTTTTAGTTTATGTTGGATCTATAATTACATATTCCTTTTCTCAATCTTTTTTCATAGTTTTTCTTCATGTTTCTTTGGATAACACCAAATAAATTTCTTTCCTTAAATTTAGTCTCAATTTTTGTTTGCTAATTTTTCAAAGAATTTTCTTTTGCTGTTTTTTTCATCTTTTTTTCCAAAGTAATTTTTCATTATCCCTGTCCTGTTTGATTTTATTTTTCCCTAGTCTCTGTACATTTATTATCCTCTGTCCCATGAAAGTGGGCAACTTGTTCAAAATTCTTTTCCAGATTTGAAGTTGTAGCATCCTTAATTTTACTATGTTATGATTTAGTGAGTATATCACTGCTAACTTTGTTCATGATTTTGTAGACCACAGTAATTTCCTGTTTATTTCCATCTGAGAACTGCTAATATATGTAGTATTGAGCTACTGCCCTCCAAATATTTAAAACTAGAAACTAAAATTAGAACCTAAAATTTCTGGAAGGTTTTGACTCCCCCCAGTACTAATTATTGTCTATTTTTATTGGTTAGCATTTTTCTTTCCATTTCATTTTTAGACCTTACTACTCACCTCTTTCTTTACCCTCACAATTTCTTTTTTGTCCTTGATGCTTTACATGGTAGAAGAATCCCCATCAACCCATTGCCCTCTTTCCTTTCCCTTTTTTCATTTTTATACCCCCTTCTCCCACATTTGGAGAATCTACTTCCTTAATGATTATGAGATTCAAATGACATAAGATAAGCCCATCAGTTTTATTTAAGATAGTCATCACATGCTTTATTTTTGGAAAGATATCTTGTAAGGATTTTGTGCTCAATTCACCACAGTAAAGTGGAATTAATAGTGTTTGTGGCCTGGGGTGTTGGATCAAACAGACCCTAATGGGAAGCAGTAAGTGATGACAGGAGTGACAAGAAACACAGAAGCTCTGCTCAGTGGTTGAGCGAGATTCAAAGAAGTGTCTGTCCTCCAATAGAAGGGAGTTAGAAACATGAATTTAATGTGTCATCTGGATACTGGACTGGAGTGATACAATTTATTATGTGTTAGCAGCTATATTCAGGATACTATGCCTTTTTGAGCTCACTTGAGAAATCAGCCTTCATGTACAACATTTGTGAGGATTTTTCTTGTCATTGTTGTGGGTTCTAGACAACTAAATTAAAAATGAAATTGGTGAATATGCTTCTCCTTAGTATAATTTTTCCTATGATAGAAATGATTTTGACTAAATTTTATTTTACAGATTAGTTGTTTAAAAATCCCCAAATCTTACAATCAATTATAGATTGTAGAGCCTCTATTTGATGATTTCCATAGGCTTTATTGGAAACTAAGGTGGATACCACTACATAATAGAGGTAAAAGTAAGAGCACCTCCTCACCCTCTAAATCACCTTCATAAACAGTCATTAGTGATCGATATTATTGATCCTTTCTCATTTTTTCTAAGGAGGTGAAGAGGGCCTGAAAAGAGGGTGAGCTACTACCCTGAGTTTATGTAGCTAGAAGGAGGCTTAATGGTGAAATATTGGTTTGGGCCTCCAGATTTCAGGCTGAGGAACAACCCACCGGGTCACATATACTGCTGGAACTAGGCAAGTTCATCCATTAGAGAAGGCGGTTTCAAATGCTGATATGGCTGTTTAGAAATTTATTCCTTAATTTCACTAAAGGATGTCACCTTTTTAGAAATAAGCATAGGAACTAGAATAGTGTGCAGTATCTTCAGATTTTGCAAAAAATGCCTGAATTCAACAGCAAATGCTGATAAACTTTTTGTGAAAATTTATACTTGATAAAGGTCACACTTATAGAAGGGATAGAATCCATCCATTTTTCTAACTATTCTAAATTTTATCATAAAATTATCAGAATGTTACCACCTGGGCTAGATTTCTTAGTGTCCTGATAACTGGCCCTCACTGAGTTGTATGTTGGACAATGCCCTCAGTTAAAAAAAAACCAAAAAAACAAAAAACGTTAACAGCATTATTATTTTGCCCTCTAATACCCTTATTCCCCTATATATTATTCTGAATGAGAAATTAGAGCTAAGAGCAAAGAGGGAGTTTGTTTTCCCTGAAGAACTAGTATTTTTCCTTGTGGACAATTAAAAGGACATAATTGTATTTCTCTTTCTAGTTTGTCCTTAAGAGAATTCATAGCCAGATTTGTGGTTTGTCCACAGTATTTGTGAAGGCTCCATCACTTGTAGGTTCTGCCGTGGTACCATATCAGAAATAGTTGTGTTTTTATAGCCCCTCCGTTTTGAAATGCTGATTGCAGCATTCTATTGTGAATTAGTTGAATGTACCTGTACCCAGCATGTGTTCAGGCCCAATGATTGTATTTGGGGATTTATCTGCAAGTAATAAAGTACTAAGTAAATAGTTGCTAAAATGTTAAGAACAAATTTGTTTTGACTCTCTGGTTTTATTTTCTGTGTATAACTTGTATATATGCACATATTCATATATGGGAGTATACACATTTGATGTTGACTTTGTTATGGATCATTTCAAGGACCCAGGTTAAAAGACATAGCAGGTATTAGAATGGGAGCCTTTCTCTCTCTTCTTGTTAACGTAAAGTGTCTGGCTATATATTGTAGGTCAGTATTTCAGGAAAAAATTTCAAATTATTTTTACTTATGGTAAAATTCTTAGTATTAATTAACATTGATCACCCTATTCACTTATGAGGATATAGTTCAGTAGCATTAAGTATGTTCACATTGTTATGCAGTTATCACCACCGTCCTTCTCTGGAAGTCTTTTCATTATGTCAACCTGACATGCTGCTATTCAAAAAAAACTTTCCATCCCCATCACCCCTCAGTCCCTGGCAACTACCTTTCTGTTTTCTGTGTCTCTGATCTACTCCAGGAACCTTGTATAAGTGAAATCATAACATTTAGCATAATACCTTCGAGTTCATCCATGTTATAGCATGTGTTAGAATTTCCTTTCCCTTTAAGACCGAATAATATTCTTTTGTGGGAATATATAACATCTTGTTTATCTGTTCATTCATCGGTGTTGCTCTTGGCTTGTTTCCACCTTTTGGCTATTGTGCCTAATGCGGCAGTGTGCATGAATATACAAATATCTCCAGGTTTCTGCTTTTAGTTCCTAAAATGTTAAGAACATGGAACTGTTGAATCACATGGTAGTTTTGTTTTTATTTAAGCCTCATCATGTTATTTTTCATAGTTATGATACTATTTTACATTCCTACCAGCAGAATCCTAGAGTTTTAATTTCTCTATTATCATCCTCAACTTTAGTTATTTTTTTCTTTGTTTTGATTAGTGGCCATCCTAATGGATTGAAAATACAAAGACGCTTTTTTATTAGTATTATGTTCTCTATTTAGATGTTAACCTCAGGGTTAAAATATGTCTTCATTAGTCCATGTTTCCCTGCAGAGCAGTGATATTTCATTGTCTTTCAAACCACTCAAAATGTGCTCTGATTGAAGTGTGATGGAGGTCATGCAGTCAGCCCCAGTCCTCCTTAGTCTCCTCTTCTTCCTCCTGCACAAAGAAAGGAATGTTCTTGATGTTTCCATGGACTTCAGACTTGGTTTAAGTCTATGTATCTGCTTTTATGTTATCTTTCTGTACCTTAGATTAGATACCAAATGTTGAGTTGCTGTTGGATTTTGAAAGATAATTTGCTTAATAATTTTGTATATGGAGTTGACATAGGAAAATAGAAGCAATTGGATGTTTGAATCACCATAGATATAAAACAGAGGACAAGGAAATTGATATGCTTGAAAATAGTTAAGCCCTTCTTCACTTGTACATGCCATTAATGTTCAAAACCAGAAAATGATTAACCTGAACATTAGAACTGAACAGGGAATTTAACATTGTGTAATGAAATTGTTATCATTTGATCTTTAGTCATGTTTAGAAGTACAAAACTTGAATAAGCCATGGGACCAAACGAAAATTAAATGTTAGGAAAATGAAACCATAAAATTGTAAAAAGGGTGTTGGAGGTCATCTGATTTTCTTTCATTTGTGGGAATAATGTCTCCAACATCCTGCCAGTTCGATATTCATTTTAGATGCTATGCTAGCATGTTCATCAGTGGA
Organism: Uropsilus gracilis; assembly: GCA_004024945.1. Taxonomy (NCBI): domain Eukaryota; kingdom Metazoa; phylum Chordata; class Mammalia; order Eulipotyphla; family Talpidae; genus Uropsilus; species Uropsilus gracilis. Next base: position 36,585 of record PVHY01000777.1, on the reverse strand, counting down.
CATAAGAAAATATACTTGGGTGGTTGAGAGCATGGAGCCAATGCCAGACAGACCTGGAATTGAGGACTGGTACTGTCTGTCACCTACTAGCTATGTGATCCTAAGCAGGTCATACAATCGCTGTAAGATTGAGTTTCCTCATTACTAATAATACACAGGATTGTGGGAAGATTCCATGAGATAGTACACCAAGTATATGTAATAACATCTGATATAGAGTAAACACACAGATGTTCGCTCCCACTCCTCATGCTGCTATGATTCCATTAATATTATATCTTTCAAGGGTCAGTCACTCCAATGGAAGGAAAACTGTAAATACTAGAACGTTACAGTTTACATTAAGGTGAGATTTTATCTTCCTAGTTTTAAAATTTCATTTGGGGTTTTAAGTCTGTGCTTGGAAGCATTGCAAAAAAATATTTTCTCTCATGAGAATGCCTCAACTATTATTTGGAACAAACAACCAGTAAATTCTTCTTTTTTCCAGGCTAAACAGCTCCAAGGTCCTTCAACTATTATTTTCCAGATCCTTCCTTTTCCCACTCTTCACTAACGCCTGTTTTTTTTCTTAAAATATGTCATCCAGTAATGAGTCCAGTCTTCCTCATGAAGTTTGAATGCAGAAAACAGCACTTCCCACTGCTCTTCCACCTCCATGCCAGAGCCTGGAAGGTCCATGAGGTGGGCCCTGCTCTCCACCACTTTTACTCTCCCTGCACTACTCACTAGCTGGCTTTGTTCTGAGGCCTATGGTCTCCTGCTGCCCACGAACTCCTGTCTTTTCCTACCTCCAAACTCTGTTTCTTTGCTGGGAATGCTCTTTTTTCAGAACCTTGCCTGTCCTCCCTCTGTCAGCCGTTAGTTCACTGGCACCTGTTGACTGAGTCATTGGCCATCCTGTCTCCAGGACTTCCTTCATTCTCCCAGTCTTATTTTTGACTTCAACGTTTTCCATCAGCTAGTGAATGAACTATTTCAGTAATTTGCTGTGCTTCGTTCCCCACAGTAGAATGTAAGTTCTCTGAGTGCAGGTATTTTTGTCTATTTTACTTATCGCGATTGCCTCTGGGCTGGAATGCCTGGCATGATGTGGGAGGCAGATGAATATTTGTTGCATAAAGAGCACAATGAAATGATTGATTTAGAAGTTGCATCATACTGGACTTTGAAGGAATGCCTGGGCACCTGTTCTGTCATTGGCCAAATTCTTTTCTTTTGTAAGAATCAGAAAAACATTTTAAGTGGACCTTAAAAACATTTTAAGAAAGCAAAATAAGAAACCAAGCTCACTGGTTCCAGAATTTAGGGATTTTTTAAAATTTCTTTGGTCACTTTCAATCAGTATTTTACTTTATGTATATTTTATTTGCTCATAGAATTGTTCTGTAAAAATAACTGTAGGTTATTTAAAACAAGAATAGTTGCTTTTTAAATATATCTTAACAGTATTTTCCAAGTAGTAGGCTTAAAATAAGTCACTTTTCAAGTGCCAAACTAGTGGTTCCACGTGCCATACAAAAATTATTTTCAGGGAGGGTGGGGGAGGGGGGTTGAACCCTGGGATTACAAAGATATGAAATTTATATATAAATAAATTATTTGATTATAAAATAGACTATTTTCTCTATGGCCATGATTTGAAAAACTTGAAAAACTTTAAAGATACTTTTTTTTAGAATTGAGATTTAATCGGTAATTATATTACTTTCAGATCTACAACATGCTTCAATATTTGTACATATTGTGAAATGATCACAATCTAGTTACTATACATAGCTATATATGTAGGACAGTATTAATGATAGCAAACAGACTGCACATTGCATTTCATGATTTACTTGTTTTGTAACAGGAAGTTTGTAACTTCTGACTCATTTCCCCCACTCCCTTTGCCTACTGTCCTTACAACTAGTACTCTTTTTTTCTCTGTATCTGTGGTCTTATTTCTTTGTCCCCTATTTTCTAGATTCCACATGTGACTGAAACCACAGAGTAATTATCTTCCTGACTTCATTTAGTATAATGCCCCAAGGACCCATTCATATTGTTGCAAATGACAAGATTTCATTCTTTTTATGGTCAAATAATATTCCATTGTATACTTGATTTCTTTATCCATTCACCCACTATTGAACACAAGTTGTTTCCATATCTTGGTTATTATGACTAAAACTACAGTAATTAGGGTGCATATATCTTTTTGAGTAATTTTCTTCAGATATTACTCAGAAGTGTAATTGCTGGATTACATGATAATGCCTAGTTTAATTTTTTTTGCAGAACCTCCATACTGTTTTCCATAGTGATTTCAGCAGTTTACATTCCCACCAACAATGTACACATTCTCTTTTCTCTGCATATTTCTGACACTATCTTGTCTGTTTTGATAATAGTCATTTTAACCATTGTTAGTTGAAGCTGTTTGACTTATCTTTCCCTGATGATATTAGTGATGTTGAGCCCTTGTCATGTAATATTTTAATGTACATTTTAATATTTAAAATGTTTTCCTCAGATGGGATTAAAACGTACTGAATTGTAATTCCAGCATAGTTAAGTGTTTCTTTCCTTGTTAAACGATAAAATATCTAACTTCTATAAAAGCAAAGTTACTGTCTCTGGACCTAAGATATTCAGAGATAGAGCTGAAGACGTTAAAAAAGTAGAGTTGGGCTGGGCACGGTGGCTCTTGCCTGTAAGCTTCAGCCTATGAGGCGGCTGGGGCTAGGGATCGTGGTTTGAGTTCCGCCTGGGACCCATAGTGAGACCTAGTTCCAAAAAACTAGCTGGGCGTGGTGGCACGTGCCTGTAATCCCAGCTGCCTGGGAGGCTGAGGCTAGGGATTGCTTGAGTCTGTGGTACCCCAGGCAACATGAGCCTATGGTTCCACAGGCAAAAATAGCAAGACCTAGTCTCAAAAAAAAAAAAAAAAAAAAAAAAAAAAAAAAAAAAAAAAAAAAAAAAAAAAAAAAAAAAAAAAAAAAAAAAAAAAAAGTAGAGTTGGTAATCATGGTATAGCTATACAATGAATAGTCCTCAGTAACAAAAAAGGAGATAACATGATTGAATCTGGAAAACATACTGAGTGAAAGGAGCTGAATATAAGGAGTACCTCCTACAGGATTCCATTTATATAAAATTTAAGAACAGATAAGTCCAATGCATGGGTACAGCAATCAGTAGTGGCTGCCTGGTTACAGGTGGGTAGAATATGGACAATATAGGGCACAGGAGAATTGGGGGAGTAGAAATATTTTGTACAATGGTGTAGCATTGGAATACATATTGGTAAAAATTCATTGAACTGTACATTTAAACTGAATGTATTTTATTCCATGTAATCTCAGTAAGGTTCAACTTAAAAATTAGAGTTGGTAGGTGGTTACTTTTGGAAAATATAACTTTTTCTTGTAATTTTCATCAACAGAACTTTTCAACCTATAGAATCTTTGAATAACTTCTGGAAATGATTTATTTAGATTATGATTAAATTTCCCTGCTTAAAAAAAATTCTCTCTTGTGGCATATCTCTAAAACGAAATATATTTCCAAGATATATAAAATATACAAATCTATAGCAAGCGATTATATAAGAGTAAGATTATTTTTAGACTGGAGCTTTGCAACTGTGATGAGAGTGTGCTTTAACAGAATCTGGTGGATTTTATACTTCATTTTGTATTTGATGCAAACATCAGTTCTTAAACAGACATCATTAAAGGGGTTTTTTCACTCTTTTATGAGAGAATATGAAAGATATATGTGTATATAAAATACATATATATATATATATGTGTACAGGAAACTATTTTCTATGAAGTATTGAAAAGAATATAAAATCCAAAAGCTAGCCATCACTGGCAAGATTTTGGTGTCTTAGTTTATTCATGTTGGTGTGCAAGCACTCATAGTCTATATTACTGTTTAGGGCCCAATATTGCTTTCTATATTATAGGGTTTTTTTTTTTTTGGTTGTACATGTCTTTGAAATTACATTTGGATGAATAATAAATATATTGTTTTAACTCCCATTGCCAGTATATGAGCAGTTTTCATTTTCATTATGTCCTTAATATTGTTATATACTATCATTTTAACAACCTATTGAGCCATCATTGATGAACACTAAACTGTACCTATTTAAAGCTTAATTTTGAGTTTTGGTATGTGTGCACTAGTTAATCCATCACCACTCTAAAAATAAGAAATAACCTCTATAGTTTCCAAGAGTTTATTTCTGCCATTTGTAATACCTCTCACCCTTCTTCCTTATCTTGTCCAGAGGCAACTATTGATAGTCTATCAGTACAGATTAGGAGGCATTTTGTAGAAATTTGTAAGCATATAATTTATACTTTATTTTAGGATAAGGAATAGGTTTGACTTCTTTAACTCTGTGTAATCTGATGTTCATGATGTTGCATATATCAATGACTTATTTCTTTTTGTTGCTCAAAGTATTGCACTTTATGACCATATCACTATCTGTCCATCCCAATCCAAATGATGGGCATTTAGATTATTTACCTTTTTTTGCTACTCAAGATAAAGTTGTGAATATTTGTTTACACATCTGTGTGGACATAAACTTTCATTTATCCTATGTAAACACCTAGAGTCAATAGATTGACAGGTTTATAAGGGAGATGCATGTTTGTACCATTTCTTTCTAAAATTTTCTAAAAAAAAAAAAATAGAACGCAACAAAAAGAAAAATAACCTAGTCAAAGAATGAGCAGAAGAGCTAAATAGACACTTGTGCAAAGAAGACATAGAGATAACCAACAGGCACACAAAAAAATGCTCATCATCACTTCTGTTCACCATCACTTATTGTCAGGGAAATGAAAATAAAAACCACTATAAGATACCACCCACATCTGTGAGAAAGACCCATACTCTGCCTCTTCCCCCCCAAACTCCCCCCCAAAAAAAACCACACACACTGATGTTAGCAAGGATGTGGAGTAAAAGGTTAAAGGAACACTTGTACACTGGTGGTGGAAATGTGAACTGATTCTGTCCTTATGTAAAGCAGTGTGAAGGTTTCTCAAAATATTAAAAATAGATCGGTATACCATGTGACCCAGCAATTCCATTCCTAGGTATCCACTGATAGAATGCAAAAGCACTAAGTCAAAGGGGATGTACATGCTTTTATGTTCATTGTAGTACTATTTACAACAGCCAAGTTTTGGAGACAGCCTAAGTGCTGATGACACATGAGAGGACTAAGAAGATGATATACATACATAATGGAATATCTTCACAAATGATACCCTTGCCATTGCAACAACATGGATGAAATTAGAGGGAATTAATTTTCTCAGAAAGAGAAAAGCAAATATTAGGTGGTGTCATTTATATAAGGACTGTAGAGATTAGCAGAGCATGAGTAAGGAGAGTGGAGTGTGGAGGGGACACAATGGATGGTAGGGTAGGAGTTTTGGTGCCATTGAGGTGGGTATGATGTGGTAACATGCACCTGAAAGAAGTGATCCTATACATTTGAAGCATACAGCATTGCAAACCAATGTTGCCTCAGTCAAAACTGTTACTTTTTTAAGATTTTGAGCTTAAAATTCAGTGGCATTTAGTCTCTCACAATATTTTGTAACCATGAGCTCTTATTGACAACCAAAACATTTCATTGTCCCAAAAGGGAACTCAATACCCATTAAGCAATTGTTCCCCATCATAACCCTGACCCCATCTCCTGAAAACCGTTAATCTTTTTGTGTGGGTTTTCCATTTTGGATGTTTAATATAAATGAAATCATATGATATGTGATCTTTGGTGTTTGACTTCTCACTTGTTTTCAGGTTTTATTTTCATCATAAAAGTCAAACCTAGTCATAGTACCATATATTAGTACTTTGTGCCTTCTTACCATTGAATAACTTCCCTTTGCATGAGTACATCACATTTTCTTTATCCATTCATTCATATGGACATTTGGGTTATTTCCAATTTTTGGTTATTATAAGCATGCTGTATGAACATTTTGGTACAAGTATTTGTTTGGACCTCTGTTTCAATTCTTTTGAGTATTACTTGAGTGGACTTCTGTAATTCTATATTTAACTTTTTGAAAACCACTAAATGTTTTCCATAGTGGTGGCAGCGTTTTGCATTCCCACTAGCAGTGCACAAGAGTTGCCAACACTTGTTATTTTCTTTCTCTCTCTTTTTTTTAGTTGTTATTTTAATTATAGCCATTCAGGTGGGAATAAAGTGACAAGGCACTATTGTAATGATTTGCATATCTCTGATTACTACAGATATTGAACAACTTTTCATGTACTTATTGATTTTATATATCTTTGGAAAACTGTCTGCTTAAACCCTTTCCTCACTTAGAATGTGTAGTCATTCTAATGCTGAGTTAAGAATTCCTGAGATAGTCTAGATACAAATCCTATAATAACAAATTTTTGCAAATATTTTCCCCAGTATCTCGCTTATCTTTCATTTTCTTTACATTATATTTTGAAAGACTAAAATTTAAATTTTGATGAAGTCCAATTTCAGTCTTTTTATCTATTGCTTTGTGTGACCTACTTAAGAAATACTTGCCAAACACATATTTACTAAGGTTTTTTTTCCTGTTCTTTCTTTTGGAAGCATTCTAATTTTAACACTTACATTTGGGTCTCTGTTCTGTTAAGAGCTAGTTTTTGTATATGGGTTTCTTTTGATTACTGAGAGAGACTAAAAACCAAAATAGACAAAGAGATCTCCTATTTTTATGAGAATACTCAACATTTAGATGTCAAGTCACCAAATTGATTATAAAATAATAAAAAAAAAATCCAGGTTTTTTTTTTTGTCTGTTTTTAAGAAATTGGGCAGTAATTCTAAAATTTTATATAGAAATGCAAGGGACCTAGAATAGCAAAAGCATTTTAAATAAAATAGTCATACAAATTTACTGTCAGATCTAACGCTTATTATGAAGCTAATCATAATTGAAAGAATATGTGTTAATGAAAAATATGGTCATGCAGGTCAAGGCAACAGATTAGAGTACAAAAATAAACCCACACATATGGTCAACTAATTGCTGAGAAAGGTGCCAAGGTAGTTAGTTCATCATGGAAGGAAATGCAGTTTGCTTTATGATTAATGTTGATTCTTAAACATTGATGTTATCCAGCAACTTCATTAATCTTTATTAAATCTGAACAATTCTTGATTCTTTTGGCATTTCTACACAGAGAGTTATCTTTGGGAAATGATAGCTTTCATTTTATTCAATTAGCTTTTGCTTTTTTGACTAATTGCATTAGTAGAACTTCACAGGAGAACCAACTTGTGCTACCTCTTATTTTAAAAGAAATACTTTCAAAATCATAGCACTGAGTAAATAAGATGGCTTGCTCTATATCTTTTGGTAGACTTTTTCCAGATTGTTTTATGTTAAAGAAGTTCAAAATGTGTATGCTACTATGTATATACACATATAAAAACATAGTTTTTAAAATTAATTTTATAGCTGCTTTAATTTTTCTGCCAATATTGTAATGATCTTATAATTTTGCTACATTAAGTAGAGGTTGAATTAATCTAGTTATACCCTGATAGATTTTTTTAAAAAATACAATTCATCTTATATTCTTGGAATAAACACCAACTCAATTGTGATGTATTTCTTTTCTGTGCATAAGTCAGTGTTCTGTAGTAAATTTATTATTAAGAAATAATATAATTTTACCTAAATTGCTGATTGAAAATATTGCCATTTTCCTTTTTTGTATTTTTCTAACCACATTTTTGATATCAAAGTTATCAATCTTTTAAAATTTTTGGTCAGAATAAGTACTCCATCAGTGTACTTTTTCCCATAAAATATTCTTAGTTTTTTACTATTGAGGATATATCTTCTTTATTTTCCTTTGGAGGGTCATAAAAAGTAATTTTTGAAGTATTTTTTTTAACATGACTTAACTGACATGCACAAAACATGTCATTTTTCATAGAACTAATATCCCATTAGTTTCATAGAATAGGAAAATTTTCTTTCATATTTTCAGCTGTTTTTCCCTGTATATCTTAAAGCAATATTTTCTGACAAAGGGGTTTGCATTATGCATGTTTGTTTACTGTTTTTTCGTAGTTGGAGAGTATTTCCACAAGTGGTTTGAGATTTTGCTTTTTCTACTAAGGATTAAAGGAGTTTTAAAGACAAAAAATGCATCAATCTATCATACCTGTGAAAAAATCGAAAGTGTTGAACAAAACAGAGTATCACCTAACTTTATATAACATTGGGAAAATTTACCTTAACCCTCTGAATACTTAGATTTTTAATAGTAAAGTCAACTGTTGTCTCTTCATAGACTTATTAGCTCGAATCTCAAGGCATAATAGTGACACATCAATATGAGGATCTCCAAGCATCTTTACTCTGTGGTCTCCTGGAGGACTGACTGTCATCTGACCATATATGACATGTTTTTACCAGGGTAGTTAACAAAGAGCTCACATTATCTACAGCTGCCTTTGCCTTATTTTATTTGTTCAGTTTATTTGCATCATTAGTATTATCACAATCTGGAGTTCTTTTGCAACAGTCTTTATGGTATGTGTGTATTTTTTGGAGCTGAGTGAAACAGGGTTATACAGTCTGTGTTTGTAACCTAGTAAACTGCAGTGCCTCACAGTCACTTGAAGACACGTGCTCCTGTCAGTCTCTGAATGATGGCTGCCAGTCCTCCCTGAGTGACTGTGCACCTGCCCTGACTCCTGAGCATGTGACATGGGACCATGTGAGGAGGACACCATAGTCAACCTGTACTAAGCATATTATATCAGAGTAGATTATTTTTATGTTTTTTTTGAGACTAGGTCTTGCTATTTTTGCCCGTGGAACCCAGGCTCTTGTTGCCACAGACTCAAGCCATCCCCAGCCTCAGCTTCCCAGGTAGCTGGGATTACAGGCACGTACCACCACGCCCAGCTATTTTTTTGGAGCTAGGTCTCCCTATGGGCCCCAGGCGGGACTCGAACCGCGATCCTTGGCCCCGGCCGCTTTATAGGCTGAAGCTTACAGGCACGAGCCACCGTGCCCGGCCTTGTCTTATATTTTTGACAAAGATAAAAATGACTTACATTTCCTTCCCCATAAATCATGGGTAAACACACTTTGGAGACTGTAAGTGAAGGTATTGGGCAACCATTGAAAAGCTTTCATAAGGAAGTAATGATGGATTTGCATTTTTAATAATGAGCTAGACCCAAAAATGCCAAGTGTCTTCTTCCTTTTTACTGAACTGTAATCTCTCCAAGGATTTACTAATCATATTCTGCTGCCTAGCACTGATTCAGAATAATAGATGTTCAGTAAATATTTTCAACTATACTGAAATTGTCCTAAATAGTAATTCTTATTTAGGAGCCACATCAGAATAATTTTGATGCTTTGAAAAACTGCTATTAGTTGTATTAGTTGTTAGTATTATTGCTGAAAAAGCAAAAAAAAAAAAAAAAAAGCCAAATAGCATTAACTTAAATAAGTTAGAATTGTTTTTCACTTTAAACAAGGCAGAAGGCCAACAGTCTGGGAGTCTGGGCCTGGTATAGTAATTTTATGTCTTAGGGTCTTCTCTAAATACCAAATTTTAGTCATTATGATTAGTAGGAAGAGGAAGAGAGAAAATAGGAGTGTGACCTTTCCTTTAAGAACTAGTGAATTCCTTACAGTACTACCATTCTTCATGTTCAGAACTTAGTCATGGGCACAGCTTCCAGAGAGACTAAAAAATAATCTTCTAGCTGGAGGGCCACAAGTTGCAAGCTAACAAATTGGTTTCTTAAAAAGGAAGGAGAGGAGAAGAGATATTGGAAATTGACCTGTCACAATACACAGACCTCTGTCTTGGACTCCCAATTCTGCTAAGTGTGGTTAGAACTGGATCTTCTAATTAAAAAAAAGAAAAAGACAAAAATCAAACCTTAAAGCTGATCTAGTATTCTTGGTGATGAAAACCTTGGCTCTAAGCCAGGCTTTTAATAGGACTGATCTGCTAATTCTTGCAATGAGAAGCCTTTCTTCTCGAGGGCATGGATTCAGGTTGGGTTGCTAATCAACCTAAGAATTTGTGATTTTAAAGTCCTGTAATCCCTGACAGGGGGTAAAGGGATGGTTTTTAACAAATGCTTTGCTGTAATCTCTGTATGGGCTTCATTTTCCTAATTTGCAGATTTATTAATGGAGTAATCACTAGTACCCCTCACTTCCCATCCCTGCCTCTAGAAGGTGGAATCCTCTACTTCTAAAACTCATTGTGTTTCTTCATCAGCAGTGTTATTGGCTTTTATCATTATTGGCAGCATTGTAGATTGGAAAGGTTAGGGATTTGATTCCTGTGTTCTCATTCCTCTGCCAACCTTTGACAAGTTATTTATACTTTTTGGTATCCTGCTCATTCACATACATACATTCCTCATATGCTTGTTAGGAAAATTTAATAAGCTACTTTTGTTTTTTCACTGAGCTAATGTTAGTTTACAGCATTCTGATTGGGGCATAGGGTGGGTCACACGTCCCTTCAGATGGCTGTCCTTACCTCTTGTCACAGCCCCAAGGGACCCATGACCTACTTTTAAGCTGTAAGATGTTATGCATATAGTTTATCAGTAGTAGATAAAAGTAGTCTTGTGTAAGCAGAACCATTGTTTGCACAATGCTTATGAAGCTAAAGTTCTTTTTTAGTTCCACTTTCTTGCTGAAGTTGAAAATAAAATTTTCAGTCATTTTTCCTTAAGGACCTGTACTTACAATGATTACTTTCTTGGTAAGTTTTGAGATAATTAATAATATTAGTCAGTTATTTTGCATTCCCCTTCCATCCTCTCCTCCTCTTCCTGTTACTTCATACCTTAATCATGATTTAGAAACAGTTTCAGAACTTACTTTTGAGCATCCTTCAGGCACGAGAGAATATAATCACAAACTGTTATATAATGGTGACAAAAAGTTCTAAAAATAAACTTTAAAATTTGAGAATTTTTATTAAATAGTTTGACTTAGTGTCTTATTATTTTTATATAGCCCACACCAATTTATGACTACCTTTGCTGTGTGTAACATAGGTACCAGTACGTGGCATTTTAACACTGTATTCTGTAATTTACATGATCCACAAAATCTTTTTGAAATGTGCAGTGCATTAAATCATAATCTAGGATAATATGGGAATTATACATTGAAGTCCATAGTTCTTTTAGGACTGTAGTCCTGTGTTACTTACGGAATATAAAATCTTACACAGGATATTTTAAATTTGTTGTGAGTTTTCCATATGGCAGTACTGTAATCAGTATCAAGTGCTTTAGCTTTCTGACTGAAAGAGAAAATTATGTGAACTTGAACCAAGTTATTTAAATACCAGAATGAATAAGCAAGGCAATAGAGTAAATGTAGATTGAATCTCCTCTTGGTAGCATACAGAGGAAGTCAACTGTACTTTTCATTCCGAAGATTCCTCTCTCTTTAACAAATATAAAAATGACAGTTATGTGTTATGTGGGGTGGGGTGGTAGGCTTTTTACTAATTGCCAGCTTTTCTTAAACCAGAGAAGAACCTCTACCTTGTAATCTGATGCAAAAGGAGCTACAGCCTTTTATTAACCCATAGTCTTCCACACACTAGTTACTTTTATCATCAGATACCAGCATCATGCCCTAGGATCCTTTTTCAAACTAAAGAAAACAAACAAACAAACAAAAAAACAAAACAAAAACCCTTTAACCTGTCTCTCTTGCCTTCCCCCTTTAGGGTTTTCCACCAGCAGCCTAACTATGTAATTCCAAAGCCAGACCAAACTCTTAAAGTGGTCAAACTATTCATTACTAAACAAGAAAGTGACTGCATATATGTGCTACAAGATAAGTACATAAAACCCCAGTTACCTCATCATATGTGCTACAAAATCAACCTAAAAAAAAATTTACTCCACCACCTGCTCCAAAGCAGTCTTTTAGTCTCTGGTCATCTCACCACATGTCCAATCAATCTGAGTTCAACAGCACATGTTGAAAAAGCCCGGCATTCCTCTTTTCCTCCTTTGCCCTGTTTTGGCTTCTTCCACTCATGTGATCAAAGACGTGTTCTTTTCTTTTGGTGTTCCCCTCAACTTTAGGCAGTAGAAAAACTCCAAGGTACAGTAACCAACATCAGGTCCATCTTCTTAGGGTCTCACTTAAGGCCTCTTCAAAAAAACGATTGAATCAAACATATCGAGTGGTGAAAAACAGACAAAATGGGATGCTTACCAAAACTTATAGAGTGGAGTGTTATGGGGGGATAGGGACACCCCCGTTTAAATTCCTTTTTCCTATGGGTTCTTCCACCAGCGCACAGCAGCTGCTCAGATATCAAACCTTAACGACCAGGATAGACAAGAGGTTTTCCAGATACAGGAAAAACTGAAAGAGTCCACACCCTCACAAGTGTTCCAAACAGAATAGAGCCCCACTTCTGCTCCTCAAGGAGCATCGTGGGGTTTACCTCAGTCTTAGGGCACTTCCAGTTGAAAACGCCAGGCTGTGTCCTTGACTCCCAATCCTGTCGCTCCAGTTGGCACCAGATGAATCCCACCAACACAGGTGGGGCCCAGGTGGGGCCCAGGTGGGTCTCCCTGAGGCAGGCCTGTCTGAGTGTCACCGTGGCTCCACACTTCACCAGGGTCACCTCTCCTCCGCCTTCCCACAGTTCTCAATCCTCAGGAACCGACTGCTAGGAAGGTGAGGAAGCTCAGAGAACTCAGCTCCTGGGTCCTTCTGAGGCCCAAAACTTCCACGCCTGATGCCAATCTCCAGGCTCTGGCTCACTCCACTCCACGCTCCTCTCCAAAATCGTATATCTGCCACACTCCACCTTCCCTCTTTTATACTTCTTGCTCCCCATTCACAATCACCCCCTTGGTGTCTGTACCTCCCTTTCCCCTCTGGACCTGCCTTGGGAGTCCCACCTCAGGACCCTGCATTACATAATCCCAAGTCTGCCCAGGTAATCACTGTACTGTAAAAAGCGGAACTGTCCTCAGGCTAGTCTTAGTCTCTGTCTTTCAGATGCAGACAGCAATGCCCACATTCAAGACGCAGACAGCAATGCCCACATTCCTTTCTCAATGAAAGGAACTGGGTTCATTTTGGGTCTGGCTTCAGGACCAATGCCCTTTAAGGTCAGCCACACACCAGGTTCTTCCCAACCCGCACATGCAGTAGCAAGACCACATAAACTTTAAGAGGGAGGCAAAAACAAATTTACTTATTAAAAGACAAATGAGAGGAGTCACTGAGGGTTACAAGGGAACCCCTTTAGTAATCTTACCACACAGTCCAGTCTCTAATCCAAAGTGCACATGGCTTTAGCAGCCATGTGTGTCCACAAAATGGCAACTGCCCCACCTTAAGGTGGATGAAGGAGTTAAGATGGCACTGCCACTCCTTCAAGGACACAGCTCCACTCCAAGCCAGAAGAAGCCAAGATGGCATCGTTGATCCTTCCCCGAAAGCAGGAGATTCAAATCCAACAAGGAAGACCAGGATGGCATCATCAATTCTCCAAAAGGCACTGCTCTGGAATTTTTTCAGCTCTAATTCTAAAGTGGCCCAGCATCAGCAAAACTCCCTTGCTATAGCAACACAGCAAGCACTTCAGATGTCTCACATTGAAAATGGCAACACAGCAAACTCTCCAAAAGACTTCCAGCTTTGCAGTTTCAAAATTAAACCAAGTTTTCATGTACCATGTTTCCAAGACAGCTTGCACAGCTCACAAGTTTCTCCAACATGCTTCACCAGGTTCCTCACTGGTCAGGCTGGGGATGGAAGCCCACAGCTTGGCTTCCTTCCCTGCCCTGATGCCTCACATGGCAGCGGCAGCTCTGAGGCCTCCAACCTCCCTGTTGCTCTTCCCTGCTCCTTACTTCTCCATTCTCTCTGTTCTCTTTTCTACTCTCCTCTTCCATTCAGTTCTCTACTCTTCTCTTCCATTCAGTTCTCTACTTCCTTTCTACTTTCCATTCCCTTCTCTTCTGTTCTCCACTGTTCCCTGTCTTTATTTTCCCTGTCCCCTCCCTGATCCTTTAATCCTCTTTTCTCTCTTCTCAAGAGGTTTAACTTCCCTTCTCCAAATCTTCACCCACCAATGCTAACAATAGCTATTTAAAACATCAATATCAGTACTGGGGGCCACAGCCCCCTAACAGAACTACATAAGACAAACTCCAACACCAAGTTCAAATCTCCAAACTCTTTAGAATCCTTCAGCACACACACCTTATGCATGCTAAAGCCATGAATTCTACAGCCTGGGCTGAAGACCAGGGGCCCCAGACCTTATTGCCAGACCTCCATTCTCCTCCAGAAATGGCTGGATCCTTTCTTCTAAACCTTTTTTATATCTTCCTTTCTTGTTTTTCCTGTGCTTCCTGGAACAGAGCCTTGTCCTTGCCAATCATCTCACATCACAAAAACCTTGATATCCATCCTCCTCCCCTTCTAGTCTTTTGAAAGAAAACTATGAATTCTAATCTTGAAATTTACATTTCTACAGAGGCAGGGAAGTAAATCCTTATTCCTAGCTATTACCAGTGTATAGCATCATCTATGTTAATGGAAAGTACCTCCAACAGTTACAGTGTCATTTGTAAATAGTACCAGTCTCCACTTGATTTAATTTTTATGGGATAATTTTTACATCAGTCCAGCAATAAGTAATCATTATCACTTTGCTCATTTAAGCCCCCCACTTAAAAAATACTTTTAAGTTCCTGTTCACTGAGTTGCCTAGATAAAGAAGTAGCCCTTCATGCCCCAGATTCCTCTTAAATTTAAATGTGCAAATCTACATGGAGGGTAATTGACTTGGCAGATTATTAGTAGAAACCACAGTTTAACTAAAGCCCATTGAGGCCATTTTCCTTAGAATATATCAGAAAGTCACCAAACAGGTGAGCTTTCATCTTCAGGGTAGAGAGGTGCAGGTGTAATTCCCAGAGGGATTTTATTTTCTTTTGGTGTGAACTAGATTGAAGAAGATGGCAGTGCCAGAGAGATAGAGGCATTTAAAAATGGTACCAGTTAAAACTAACTGCTTGAAAAGCAGCCTGTTTGGGTTGATCGGATTCTTCTGAATGATACTTTGGAGGGCCTTGGAAGTTAGCTCATTTTTATCTCAGCACAAGCTTTTTTATATTGTGCACAGAGTCTAGAGACCCAACCACATACCGGGACCTGTAACTTGACAAGCACTTTGTTTCCTGTGCTCTGTTCTTCTCACATATACTTAGAAAAAAGAAACAGAAAATACCTTCATTACAAATATCTTTGCATCTGAGTGTGTGCACATACTTGCTGCTACTTTCTTCCTGCAGTTAGGAATGGGCTTTCCATGCTCTTAGTAAAGTCCAGCCATACAGTTGGGTGTTAGATCCCATCCTTTATACAAACTTGAGAACCTTTTTTCAGCAGTTCTCTTCTCCATTAATAATTCTCCCATGTAGAAACAGGCTGAATTGTTTCCGAAAAGTCTCACTGACCGCTCCCCCTCTATGTATCCTCCCATAATAACTCAACTAGTTCTTCTCCTTCCCTCTGTAGCAGAACTTCTTAAGAATGGACTACAGTTGCTTTCTTCATATTTCTTTCATTTTCCTTAGTCCACTCCATTCAATCTTTGCCTCAACCCTCCACTGAAAGTGTTTTTCAGTTAACTCTCTCACCAACCAATCCAGAGGTCTTTTTTAGTTTTCATATTATCTGCTCAACAGTAACCAATTTCCCCCCTTCAGATACTTCTTTACACTTATAGAATACCACACATTTTTGCTTTCTCTTCATCTGTCCTTTCTTTTTGTTTGAGTATTCTTTCTCATCTCTCTTAAGAAAGAAATATCAGGCCTTGGACGTTATCTTACTTTCTCCCTTAATAATCTTATGCTAGCTATCTGTTTACAAGTGACCCTAGGAGTTGTGTCTCTAGCCTGGGCCTCTTCCCTGAATATCTGATATGGTACTAATAAAGTCAGTTTAATATCCCACAGTGCCTTATAGGAAACTCATGTTAATAATCACTGTTTTTAATGACTCAGACCCAAACTATGGATATCTTTGGTGTCTCTTTTCTCTTAATTCCTATGGTCAGTGTGTTAGCCAGTCATTTAGGACTGCCTGCACAGTATGTCCAGAATTGTACTTTTCCAGTGTCCTCTCCCAATTCTTATCTGGACTGTTACAGTGACAGGGGTGGGGGGGTAAGGGGATGGGAAGGTAGTTTTTGTTCTATTCTTGACCTCTGTCTAGGTCTCTTCATCATATCAGCCAAGGAGAACATCTTAAAATCCAAAGCAAATAATATTACTCTGATCACAGTCCTCCAGTGACTTCCTGTGTCACTCACTTAAAACCAGACTTCTGTGATCTATAAAGTCTTTGCAACCTCCTCTCCCGCCTACAACCTCCTTACACATCCTACATTTCCATTTCCTCCTATCTGACAAATATGTCTTGGCCACAGATGCATATTTATTTTTAAATGTCTCCTTTTTAGTGGTAGAAATGACTGAAAAAGGCTTCAGAAATATAAGGAAGTTCATGACTTTTGAAAAAGCAATGATGGAATGGTATAGAAGAACATTACAATTAACAAAAACCCTAAAATTTGAATGTTTGCAAAGGTGCTTTGTAAATCTGTAAAACAAAGCAACAATGCTCTACTATCATGACATTAGATTTTCATACTTGACTGTGCCACAGATATGCGATCAAATCTTCATTTTCCTAGACCCAGGAAATGAGTAAAGCAGCCGGCCTGTCAGAAGTGACATTGATCATTTTCATTAACTTCAGAGTTACCTCAGCCCCCTTTCCCCTCCCCGCCAAAAACCAAAAAACATTGCAGTGGACTTCAATGAACAGAGGAGCCCCTACCAACTATAAATGATAGACTTCTTTCAGACAACTATGTGGCATAGCGGGAGTCACCTAAAGCACCTATATTTAAAAACATTTTTTAAGTTAATATGCTGGTCCTGTAATCACAGAAATAAGTATCAGTGTCATTGCTTATCTGAGAGATGAAGTTATTTTTTTAAATTCAAGATCTAATTTGCTCTTAAGCTAACTACATTTTTTGTTTGTAGCCATATTTCCAGTCACAAAGAAGTGAGTAGAGCTTTTAAAAAGTTACCTGTCCTACAGTGGGCTAATTGGGCCAAGCATTCTGTGACTACCAGTCACTTTTTCCCCAATTAGAGATCTTTGCTAGGTTAAGTTCTTACCTATGCCTGATTTTACCACTGTGAAAATGTAGGTAAATAATAAGACACTCTGTAGAACCAGACAGTAGACAGGATAGATACTTGTTTGCTAGCTTATGACTTTTTTTTTAAACTGAGCTGCTCTTGGCTGGTATTCATTGGCTGTTGGTGTGAGGAACACTTTGTATTTGTTTCACCTGTCAGCATGATGTGGGGTAAATTGAAAGACTGTTAGGTTGAAGCAGTTTGAGGAGACTGCTGCAAAGGCTTAAAATGGCATTAGTTTTAAGGAACTGCAGACACTAAGCAGTGTATATGTTCATCACTGAGTGTGAAGTGGTTCAGTTTTTTTTCCTAACAAAAAGTTTGACACGTATGTCAAGCTTAGGTTATATTTTTGCCTCTGTGGGAAAGTTATAGGACTGATGTGTGAATTTTATATGTGAATTTGAAAATGGATCAGCTTTATTCTAGAAATGTTCTGGTGTTATTATATGTGTTGGTTTCCTAGTTTTGTGAAGGAAATTGTTCTTTTAATATTAGCAAGGAATAATTATTCTACTTGGAAAATTTTAAAAAGGCACAGTCAATATACATATGTTGATATATTATAGAAATGAAGCCCTATGTTTGGAAATGCTAAGAGGCTGTAGTGTAAATGAGTTGGTTGGGCTTTTTCCATTAGCCTGTGTAACCAACCTGTGATATTTTGCCCTCCCTGTGATTGTGTGTGCGGCTATGCCCCGTGGGTGTGCACATATATGGGTGGGCACACCTGGGCCTGGGAAAAAAAGGGCTAGCGAGAGAGCAGCACAGGTGAGGAAGCATGAGAGATGGGGTAGGGTGGGGCAGAGAAAGAACATGAAGGAGGGCTCACCTGCCTTCTAGCTGGTGGTTAGGAGGGCTCGCCTGCCTTCTAGCTGCCATCCCACCATTACAACAAAGGCACTGCATAAAAGGAATTGTTTCTACAACAACCAGGTTTCTGAGCTAACAAATGAAAGTTTGGAGACAGTTTGAAAGTGAAATGTAGGTTTTATGAACTTGTATTTTGGGAGTTTATTTATAGTTCTACAGTACTTAAAATGCTGAATACACTCTATTAAAATGTTAAGATATTGGAATTTAGAGGATTTGACATTACATTGTTTCACTTATTCTTCCAGTTGACTAAAAATACCAGTTAGAGTTGTATATTATCCTAGATGCTTGTCTGAAGAGGTGAGCTCTTAACAGGTCTTTACTGGCATCGTTTCTGTGATGTGTTCCTGTTCTCTCAAATTTACCAGCTTATATGACAAGAGAAATTGCCATTTGGTGAGTAGTGATAGAGTAAATTATCTGCAGTGTGGAAGATCCTGTTAATTCTTGAAACTGACACACAAATACTCTCAGATCAATTCAAAGATAAACACAAGGTAAGAACTAGAACGAGGTTAGAACTTCTCCCCCAGCTGCTTCCTACTCCTTTCACTCCTTTTAACACAAGTGAGAACAGATGTCAAGGTGGCAGAAGTGAAAGGAAATGTATTTTAGGTGGATAAAAGATACATTGGTTATTAAATAAGATTTTGTTGAGACTTGCTTCATCATTAAACCACTTTGCTAAAATCTGGATGAATTTATATATAAAAATATACATGTTTGTTAACTGGAGGGGATAATTTAACTGATTCTTACATGAAAAGATGGTGTTAACAATCCATCTGCATTTTGATATTTGAAAAACTAAAGCTTAAAGGGAGAAGAGTGGTGGGGATGGAAGAGGTGGCACCTCAAGGTGGTGGCTTTGGAATGTGCATATAGAGCAGCACTGGACAGCCTTTTCCATCCTGGGGTGGAGCATTTGGGCATTCTGCTTAGTTTTGTAGTCTTTATAAACAGATGAATTTTGTAATCTGTCAAATGGGGGAAGACAACCTTATTTTTTAAGTTGATTCCAGCCATGGTAAGTGTTTCCTTTTCAGGAGATAACATTTAAATGATAGGAACGTTTGCATGTAGTTTGCAGTTTCCTGAAAAGTATAATTATAGAAGTATTTTTTGGTCAGTTTTTCATGCTGTCTGCTCATTGTTGTTTACCATTTGTTGCTATTTTTAATTCATTATCACAACTATAATAATCATCTTTTTGTTCTAACAATAAATGCTGAGGTGCCTGTGGACTGGAACTACTCCTAAAATAATAGAGGTTTCACTCTTTCTGTTATGGACTAAACATTTCAACAAAATCATTGTGTTGAGTTCTGTGTAGGATTCTTGAATGGTGTGTCCAATGTGTAGCTCTTAGGAATGGGGAAATTCTGTCATGTTTGGCAGCTGAGAAGAGGAGGATGCAAGCAGGGAGTCAGGAAGTGAAAGGGCACTACCACAGAGAGCCATTCAGAGAATGGAGATGAGAGACTGCCACAGCCCCAGGTCCAGGGCAG
Organism: Uropsilus gracilis; assembly: GCA_004024945.1. Taxonomy (NCBI): domain Eukaryota; kingdom Metazoa; phylum Chordata; class Mammalia; order Eulipotyphla; family Talpidae; genus Uropsilus; species Uropsilus gracilis. The sequence goes on along the minus strand of PVHY01000777.1, from coordinate 16,884 downwards.
CCCCTCACCCCATGCTATTCACACTTGGGACAGGACTGACTTTGGACTTTGATGCCACCTCAGGATGGTGGAGAGGGGAAGGTCAAAGAGGCAGGGCTCCCAATCCTTGACTGATGTCATCTACACAGTTCTGGTTCTCAAACACCTGTTTTATGTGATGGGGTCATAGGTTGTGAGACTAAATTAAGCTGCTGATAAATTTTGAGCACCTCTGAGTTGAATACTGATGATTAGAATATTATGTCATAGTAAACACCTGTTTTGTAAGTAAGGAAATTTGTAACAGGAGTTTTCTTCTATATCAGTGGTTGATAGTAGATCCAGCTTTTCTAATTCCTGTCTAAAGTGCCTCATGGGACTGCTTTAGGGAGATATTGGAATAGCCTTGATTTCCAGAATTCTCATATAAAAATAGCTGAGACTGTCCATACCACATCCAGTATCTGCAATTTTATGTGAACATTGGGTCACTTAAATTTTAGAAGCTTCTATTTAAGTGTAAATGTTCAGAGTCTTGAATGAGATTCTTTCCTTCAAAGGGCGGAGAATAAAAAGACTGCCTTTTCTATATTTGTGTGTGTATACCAAATTCAAGATAAACAGCAATCAAAACAAAAATAAGGAATCACAAATTGGAAATCAAACTGTTAATTACATTAATCATTAACCCTGCCATCTTGTTTCCTTAACAAATATATCATTTGGTTTGAATGTTAGAGGGAGGATTGTATCTCATTTTTTATGATACACACTTTAACATTTAGATTGACCTTAATCCTCTGTTCAAATTTGCTGACATCTTAATTTCATCATTATTTTTTGAGAGTTCAAAGAATGCTTATATCAATTCTGAGTTGGCTGATGTTTTTATACCAGGAACCTAATCATTTGATCTGAATTTATTTGCTAGTTCTTAATCTGTTTTCATTAGCTAGGGCTTTTGTGCAGGCTCCATGGGAATAAGGAAATCAGTAATTTTATTCATTCATTCATGTGTGTATGACATGACTGTTTCCTTTTCTGATGTTGTCCTTGAACTGGATCAAAAACAAATGACAGTTTCCTGTCACTCTGAAGCCTTTTGTGTATCTGTTTTCTTCTAGGTGAGGAATTTTAAATTGGAACAAGAACAGGAAAAAAACAAAATTTTGTCAGAAGCATTAGAGACTCTGGCCACTGAACATCATGAATTAGAACAGTCTCTGGTGAAAGGCTCACCACCTCTCAGCATCTTTAGTGAGGACGAGTTCTATGATGCGCTCTCAGGTAATTCTAAAACCCTGGCATTACATTATTGGCGATTTGAAAGTCCTACACTGTCTTGTCTCCTTAGGGTGAATATCACCCTAAGTCTCAGAATAGACTGATATATCACTGCTAGTTTTGACAGCTAGTTTGAATGACTCCAAATGATTTTTGTGTCATGTTATTAAAACAAGACCCTGAACGTTTTGAATGCAGGTTGTCACTGTGTTGGCCTAGGTTGGCAATGTGTGGTATAACTGGAGCTAAAATGCTGTTAAAAACTGTATGTATTTGTGTTACTCCTTACTCTTTAATTGTGAAATATCTCCTAGTGCCAGGTGCAAGTATAGTTTCAGAGGGAAGGGCAATTTCTGACCTCAAAGAAGTCTGTATCCATCTTAGGATACAGACAGCTAGCAGTATGAAATACTAAGTGTCAAATTAGAGGTAACTCCATGGTTTTCCAAAAGCAGAGAAAAGGAAGTGCTTAGCTTGGCCTCAGAGACACATGCCAGAGAAAAGTGCAGCACACTAGTAATCAGCATGTATACCAGAACCAACTGATTGGGTTTGGCTCCTGCCTCTGACAGTAGCCAGCTGTGTGACCTTGAGCTAGGTCCATGACCTCCTGGTTCTCAATTTATATCTATTTATAATGGGAAAATTATCCGTTTCAATAGGTGAGTTCATACTCAGTGAGTTCATATGTTTAAGTATAGTGCTTAGTATAATTCCTGCTATATTTCAGATACTCAAAAATGAAAAGGAAGACAAAGGGATATATATATACATGGAGAACTGACAGTAACTTGCAAGAGAGGTTTAATGCTAAGTAGTTTTTTTTTAGCTTTTCAAGCAATCTTATTTTCTTATTTTTTATTGATTCCATACACACACATCATTGTCTACCCTGAGGTTCTCCCACCACCTTATCACCTGTGAACCATCATATTAAGCTCTTGTGCCCAATCTTCCCCTGATTTTACCCCCCTCCCCCTCTCCTGCTCTATGCTTTCATTCTGCTAAGTTTTAAATTTTCCTTATCCTTTTGTTTGTTCGTTTTTCCTATTTCTCGCATATAGGTGAGATCATCCAGTGTTTCTCTTTTGCTTTCTGGCTTATTTCTGCTAACACGATTCCTTAAAGCTCCATCCGTGTTATCACAAATGTATCAAATTTGTCTTTTTTGACTGATAATATTCCATTGTGTACATATACCACAACTTTCTAACCGACTCATCTGTTTTGAGGCATTTGAGTTGTTTCCATATCCTGGCTATTGTAAATAGTGCTGCAATAAAGATAGGAGTGCAGGTTTTCTTTTGAATGAGTGTTTTTGTATCCTTTGGGTGAATTCCCAGCAGTGGGATTGCTGGATTGAATGGTAGTTCCATTTTCACTAGGTTGAGGGTCTTCCACATAGCTTTTCATATATGCTTGAACCAATTTGCAATCCCACCAGCAGTGTACAAGTGTTCCTTTTTCTCTACATCCATGTCCTGCTAACTAGTTTCAATTTAGTTTAGAATTTTTGAGATAGGTGTGGACTGGAAGGGGAAAGAAGAATGGATGGGTTTAGAGATCATTGAGCTTGAGAACAATTAACTCAAGTTGAAGAAACTTAAATACTTATATAATAAATGAATATCTATAGTCACTGACTTTCAGCGAACTTGACCCATGGAAGCAGGAGACCTCAGTGCATATAATGTAAAGGACCAAATTCATAACAGGAAATTAAAGAGAGTGCAGTGACAGGTAGTAGAAATGAAAACAAAGATGAACTTAAAGAAATTAAAGAAAAAGATACAATAATATAGAACAAGGAGCATAGTATGCTTATGGAGAAGAGATTCATGATATAAAATAAACTCAAATAGGAACTTATAAGTATGATAATTGATAGGAAGAAAAAATAGCCAGATTTGGAGATAATTAGAAACTTATGATGATGATATTGCCAGATACAGTATTTATCAGAAGAGTGACTCATACTGGGAAGAGAAAGTAAAGATAGGATTTCAAGCAGTGAAATGAGTGAGAGGGCAAAGGGAATAGTGAACAATATTGAGGGAGGTGGAAAGGGAGAATGAACGACAAGTCAGTTATCCCCTGTATTCTTTTTGTGTGGGGCACCGAAAAGGGACTATCATTTGAGGAATAGATATGGTTAAATGCAGACAGGTCCAAGTATAAAAGACCCCAGCCAGTTCACCTTATTTTCAAAACAGAAAATTCTTAAAAATGTAAAAAAAAAAAAAAAGTTGTAAGCAATTCAATATAAAAGTATAGTACTCCGTGAAAATTTCCCTTCATTCTTTACTGTGATCATTGAGTCCTCCTTAGAGGCCTTTAAAAGCTTGATGTGTTCTTTCCCACACCCTTTTAAGGCTTTCAGGTGTAGATGTACATGTGTACACATGGATTTTCTTTAAGATCCATGAGTGAAGTATCTGTATAATTGTCCTGGGTCTGCTTTTCAATGTAACAACAAATCTTGGAAATCTTCCAGTTCTAGCTTGTTCTTTTTAAAGGTTGGATAATAGTTCATGATATTATTTACCCCAGTTTCCTTAGTCATCTCTGAGGCCTTTTGGCCACTATTGTCATTCATCTGCTTCTTAGTGATATTTTAATGTGCAATCTCTACAATTTTCTCCTCTGGGAAGAAGAGATAAAATAAGAACAATAGTCCTAAGTCAGAGTTGGCAAATCAGTTTTGTCTCAAGTGCCAATCTGTATTGCAGTGTCTACAACTTTATGGAATATTATGTTGACAAGAATCCTGAGGTGTGGAGTCTAATGCCTGTGTTGATCATCATGTCTTTCCAGAACTGTGGGGAATGACAGAGGCCAGGTGCTATGCGTTTTTTTCCTCCCCACCCTGAATGACCCATCCACGTTTGTTATTTCCTTGAATTTGGTAGTCTTATGCTTGCCACGTCTATAGAAATAGACGGCAAGTCTTGGGAATCATTTGGTATAATGTAGAGCTGCATTAAAATTAGCAATCAGATGGCTTCAGTTCAAGTCTTGACCTGTTGCTCATGACCTTACCGCATAATTCATTGACATCTTAAAAGCCATCATTTGGGAATGATTTCATTTTCCACTACCATGTTCACACATCCTCCTCCATTCCCACTTCCTCCTTTCCTCGCATTACAAAGGAGACATGATTCCTGTTAATTAAGGCCTTCTCTTCAGTTCATCTTGGGCTGGACCAGTAAATAAAACAGCATCAGGCAAGTTAGGAAAGGAAAAGCAATCAATTTAACAATGTGCCTGGGAGAGCTACAGTGTTTATGCAGAGCCTGTGTTTGGTTAGGCAGAAAAGTGTAAATTCAATGTTGAGGGCCTAAGACATCTAGAAAGAGGTGTGGGGACTTCACTGACAAGAGGGGATGACTTCATCCTTTCCTCTTAAAGAATGTGTTTAGGGATAAGCCTTCACCTGAAAAAAACAAAAACAAAACCCTTCTCCTAGATGATCTCCCCCAAACTACATTCTTTTAGATCAATAAAGAGGGAAGCAGTGATAGGGTTGTTGGTTAGGAGATGGAGTGACTATCTCTTCTTAAATTAGGGGAGGATGGAGGATGCAGGCAAAAGCAAAAACTTCTCCTCTGCTTCTAGGTATTTCCTTGCCCTTAATTCAAAATGCTCTGCAGGCCAGACTGGGAACTTCTGAAAGGCTGACTCAGGCACCTTCACCTCTTCATCTGTTCTGATACACTTCCTCCTGGGACTTCTCAAGAATTTTTGTTTAGATATTGACTTCTCCCACCAATATTTTCAATACTATGTAATTTTAAACACTAATTTAAAATTCCTGTACTAGTTTCTTATTGCTGCTATAACAAATTACCACAAAGTAGCTTCTTAAACATTACAGATTTGCTCTCTCACAGTTCTGGAGGTCAGAAGTGCTGAAGTGAGGGGTTGACAGGACTCTTCATCTGGAGGCTCTAGGAAAGAATGTATCCTTGTCTTTTCTGACTTAGAGTCCACCTTGTGCCTTGCTATTAGGCCACATTTTCCATCTTCAAAGTCAGCAGTCTCTCTCTCTCTTTCTCTCTCTCTCTCTCCCCCCTCACCCTCTCTCCCTCCCTCCCTCCTTCCCTCCTTTTTATAAGGGCCCTTGCAATTATGAGTCCACTCAGATTATCCTGGACAGCTTCCCATCTCAAGACTCTTAGTCACATCTTCAGACTCATTTTAATATCAAGGTGACATATCTCTGTATAGCAGAGGTTAGAACATGGGCATCTTTGGGGAGGCCATTATTCTGACCACAACAATTCTTGACTTATTGCATGGTTGCTGCTGAATGGATGTAAAGATGTCATTGACATTTCTGTCCTCCCTAAAAATAAATTGTATTCAATAATGAGCACAAAAGGAAGAGGATCAGTAATACTTGTTGATTTTCTGCGGTCTGCATGAACTACTTGGGATTCAATGTGGAAGAAGAGGGTGGGTTACAAAGGAGTGAGCAAGGATGAGAAGGTGCTGAGAGATAAAATTTGTTCTCAAAGAATTTACAATCATGTTGGAGCCATGCTGCATTCTGACATAAGGGCAAGGGATAGAAAGCTAGCAAATGGGGAGGGAAATTAAAGGTGTATGACTTTATGAATCTTTAATGATTTAAGGAATTGTTTTTGAAATATTACCAATTAAAAAAGCAATTTCCTTGCTGTTATTCATAATAATCTGAGAGTTTTGTGAACATTGCTGCCTTTTGAATATTATGGCTTCTAAATGTTTTTCTGTCTGTTCATTTTCCTTTTTAGAAACTTGTTGAGATCAGTTGCTCAAGGAAAACTTTCTTGCTAGGTTTTCTTCTTAATGCTATTTTGGTCAAAGTGTGCATGAATAATGCATACAATCCAATAATGTAGACTCGCAAAACCAATAGATTGTCATGTAATGGAAGCCAGTTTTAGCATTCCCTAGCAGTTGCAAGGGGTGGGTGTGCATGTCTTTTTAAATCAAAACTTTCAAAATGGAAAGTGGTAACATAATGATTTTAGTTTGCAGAAAAGTAATGCAGGAATAGTTATAACCTATACTGGATACTTTAATCCTGTAAATAAAGCAGATAATGATGGAGAAAAAGTTAAATGTCTATTCTAACATTTTACTTATAGGAGCTACAGGACTTGAGCAGAGGCGGTCAGTGTTGTTGGTAAGAATGCAGAAGTACATTTTGGCCTTTGAATAAGACACTGTGTGTGCTGTTCTTTATGTTCAGACTCAGTGTTCTTTCCACCTACCATTTATTTTTTAAATAGTTGGGTGTCTCTTAATCTGACCTTTTTCTGCGTGTCTTTTCTATAGTTTGGTCCTGACAAGGATTTGGTGATCTTACCTTTTCATGGCTAGTACACATTGCTCTCGTCCCCAGTTTTTGGCTCATTTTGGTGTGAACCAAAGTGCCTTGCTCTTGTGCTTTTGTTATGTAGCTTTTGGTGTATTTCTTCCAACAACACTATATGCCCCTTAAGGGAAGTTACCATGTTTTTCTTAAACTTTAGTACTTTATCTATTAGCCAATTCAAAACTGATTGGTGTGATAAAAGGCTTTCGTCGTTTTGTAATTCTAAGGTTGAATTACGGATTAGATTGATTATTCATATTGTGTATGGTATAGGTGATAGTCGTGAATATAATTTATCCACTAGATTTTGGGTTGACCTTCTGGGCTCATTTTCATTTTCCAAAATGTTTTTATTGACAAATGTCTCTGTTCAATATTGTCAAAGGATGTATGTTTTGTACTGTTGTTTGCAGAGAGGATGTCATTCTCCAAACACCTTTATTGAGTCTCTGCTGTGTACCAAACACTTTACAGTGTTACTGAGGTAAATAAGATCTGGTCCCTGAAGTTGGGAGGTTTGTTATGAGGTCCTTTTAGAGACTAAGTCTTTCTGGTGGTGAAGTGTTCTGTGGAAGGTGTCCAGTGCTCCAGGCTGCTGCAGCTACTCTGTGCCAGTCCTGTTTGCCTTTCTCAGTCACTGTAGCTGAGTGACCCCTGCTCCTGTCTCTCAGTCCCCTCTCTGTAAAATCCTGATCCATGCACATCCCGTCCTCTTCTCATTATCCCTTCATAGTATCCTTTTATCCCTTCTTATCAGGGGTAAATTTTACAGGGCCGCATATAACTGCCTCTGCCTTTTTCTTCTTGCATTGTAGTCTCAAGGCCAAATTCCAGTTCACTCCCCGACAGATCCCAGCCAGTTCCCATGATTCTAGGTAAAGCCAGTGACACTGGCCAGCCTAGGTTTAGATCCATGACTCATCTCTTCTATTGTGTTTTTTTACTGCATAGAAATCCTACTATCTTTTCCTTGTTGGTTCCTTTTACATACTTGCTTCATCCTTACCTCACCTGAAATTTCTTAGACATTCTCCTCTACCCTCCACCTGATCTTACAGTTTATATGACAGAGACTTCCTCATGTTCCTTCTATGGAGCCACCTATATCCTTGAATGTTGTACCCATGTATTCTGCCTTATTTTTTGTCAAAGAATGCTATGTCCCTTTTGTCAATGAATGCTAAGGCCTCTCTTCCTTTAGAGCCTGGGGTACCACCCTCTGATTTACAGGAGGACATTGCACAACCCATTCTCTTTCCTAGCTATCAATTATTCCTTGCCTTCTTCAGCCATTTTATCCCTTTAAAATGCCATGTCTTATAGAAATGCATCTGCTCCCACATCAAGTCCTTATCTTTCTTTCTTGCATTCTCTGCATGTATATTTTCACTAGTCCCCTGGAATGGCTCTTGGCGAGGTCACCCTTGTAACTCTTTCTCCTGATTGACTGGTCCTTTCTCAGTTCTCATTTACTTGCCATTTCACCAGCACTGAAAAGTTGTGGTTTACTCCCTCCTTCATAGAACACTTTCTGTGCTTAGCTTCCATAATGCCACTGTCATTTTATTTCTTAGTTTCCTTTCCTGGTCTTTCTGCACTGGCCATCTTAATGGATCTTGGTGCTTCTCAGACATTGAACCTCTTCTCTTTCTGTGCTGCTTCAGTAGTCCTCTAGATTCTCTTTTCAGCGTTCCTGAGCATTGGTAGCATAGCATCACCTGGGAGCTTGTTGGAAATGCAGGATCTGAGGCCTTCAACTCTGACTTGGTAACTAAATACCTTCATTTTTTCAAATCATATGCACATTCATCTGGATTCATATAGTGATTTATATGGAATTTATATGAAACCTGTCCATGTCCTCATTCAACTTAAAGTTTGAGCAGCATTGCTTTGCATTGCTTTGCATCGTAATTATCCGTAAATATTGTCTATATTCTAATAAATCCATAATTTTGTGCCTCCAGCTTGTCTTCCCTAATATTTCAGAATCCTGTTAATTGTCTTAAATGAGTGTTTAAGAGTCACGCAAATGTCTTCTATAGCCCCTCAGTGCCTCAGAGTATCTAGGAGAGAGCCTTTGATTTCTATTCAAACCTGCCCCTTCTCAGTCTTCTAAATTTTGGTGAAAGATTCATCTTTTACATGATTCAAATCATCCTTCACAAGCTTCATTTGTTTTTGGTTACACATTCCCATTCAGATCTACCTTCAAAACACAGCAGATTCTGCTGCTGCTTCTGCTCCTATCTCTACTTCTTCTCACCCAGGCCCAAGCCCCCATCATCTCTGCCAGAATTTATTCCAATAGTTTTCTAAGTGAATTCTCTCTTTGTGCACTGATTTGCAACAATTTTGTATACAACTTCCAGGGTAGTGATTTTGAAACCTGAACCAGTTCACACCAATTCTCTGCACTGAGTCCTCCCATGACTTTGCCTCTTGGCTAGAGTAAAAGCCAAAGTCCTAGATGATCTGGCTCTCTGCCTCTCTTCTGAAATCTGTCTCTGTCCTTCTCATTCACTTTCTTGTGTCACTCTGACTTCAGTGCCAGTCATGCGTTTGCCAAGTATGTTCTCCCTCGGGCCTTTGCTTTTCATTATTTCCTCTGTCTGTAACTTCCACAGCCCAGATATCTGCAGTTCCTCAATTTCTCCTTGTTCTCCTTGACTTTCACTGTGTTACTTTCTATTCCCTTTTCCTGTTTCCCCTTCCCCTCCCCAGCACCTTTCTCGTAATTCTCATTTGTTGATCTCTCATAAGTAGAATGTAAGCTCTTCAGTGAGGAAACTCCTTGTCTAGTTTACAGTGCCCTAAGTCCTAGAGTAGCCTAGACAGTAAAGAGTCTGCCAATAAATATTGTTGGTTCTTGAATAATAACCAGCAAACAGTATATAAGAAGTGTTACAGAAATCCAGAAGAGAGGCAGCTACTTAACTAGATGTGTTGGAGAAAGCATCTCCTAACTCATGGCACTGGAGAGCTCTCTGGAAGACAATGAAGAGTATGCCAAACAGTTAAGATGGGAGAGAGCTGTTCTCTGTGGAGAAAGTCAGCACATACAATGGTAACGAAAATTAGTTTCAAAAACATCATGAACTGTAGTGTGAATGAAGGGATCATGGGGGTTTCAGATGCTGAGAGGTAGTAATGGGGTAAATTTAAGAAGGAAGTTTAAAATTCCCTTATAATGAGTCATCTTAGAATACCTTGGGAGAGTTTTAATTTAATGTATAGGTGGTAGAGGACTAGCATAGACAAATTAGTATTTGGAGTAACAGATTATTGTTTTTATTTAGACTTTTTTTTTTTGGCAGGCATTATGGAAAATGTGCTTGTATTGGAGGAGGAGGTAGGGCTATAAAAAAAATAAATAAAATAAGACATTCCTACTCAGAAGCTCACTTTGTAGTAGAATTTGTGTTTGAGGGATAAAGGTTTATGTGATATCCTAGAGCCCTCAATAAGAGAAAGAGTTTGAATAAAAGCAAAAGAATGCAAAGTTTTAATCTTTCCTTTTATTACTTTAGTGAACACGTTTCTGCTGACCTTTACTGAAAGATATCAGAGGCTTCCTCAAGAAAACATGGCTAACTTTCTTGACTTAATCAAATCCCCTCTTTTTTTTCAAGCCATCTTTTGTAGGCTCTCTGTGCATGATAGTATCATAATAATTCCCATAGTTTAAATTTTGTGTCATTATTTGTGTATTATCAGCCATGCCATTCAACCAGACAGTGAATTCTGGGTGGAACTCTGTATCCTTATCAACTAGCATAGAGTCTGACATTGAGAATTATAATGCAGAATTTTGAGATACACTTTAAAGTATAAATTAATTGAACTTGAGAACAATTTGGATGTGGAGTACAGTGATAGCCTAAGACTGCTGTTTACTGAAAAGTCCCCACTGTGACCCAAGGTATCTCAAACTCTAAGATAGATTTGGACTTCTCAGCCCCATGTTCTTCCTGTCCTCCTATCTTGATGAATGGCATCCATCATTGTCTGCCTGTTGACCCCACTAACCTCCAAACAGTTACCTTGCTTCTAGACTTTGCCCTGACAGCGTATCTCTTCCACACTGCATATTGCTATGTTTGAAAGGTTAAAGAATGTCTCCCACACCCCCAAAGATATATATTTTCTTTTAATTCCTGTAATCTTTTTTTTTTGGGGGGGGGCATTTTGCATGTATGATTAAGTTAAAAAATTTGAGGTCATTGTGGATTATTTGGGTGGAACCTCAATGTTCTCACAAGTATCCTTTTCCGAGGAATGCAGAGGCAAATAGACATTCAGAGAAGGCCAGGTAATGATGGGAGCAGGTTAGAGTGCGTTGGCCCCAAACCCAGGAGACCAGCCAGCCACCAGAACTGCAAAAGAAATGAGGAACATATTCTTCCCTAGAAAATCCTGAAGGACAGTGATCTGCCAACAGTCTGGTTTTGTTCAGTGAAGCTGAATTTGGATTTCTGGCCCTCAGAATGTTCCTGTTGTTTTAGGTCACTAAAGTCCTGTGATCTCACCCACTTTAAAGCCCTTTCTCTGAGAACATACCTTTTCCTTCCACTCTCCTTTCTAGTTTTGCCAGAGACTCTTGGACACACACCTGTTCTTTCGGATCTTGGGGCTCTTGACTCTTCCCCTCACAGCCAGTAATCTCTTTACATACCTTAAACTAACTCCTATTTATTCATTCAGATATCATCTCTGCTTGAATACTCACTCTGGCTTCCTTCCACAATCTTCCACTTCCACAATCTCCATAAAAACTTTGTATAAACATGTTTACTTGTGTGTCTTCCACCAGCTTGGACTTTGAATACTTGGAAGCTACCAGCCATAATTCATTAGTCTTTCTACACTGCTTTAGCACCTAGTCATTTACCTGATGAGTGGTAGGTACTTCAGAAATGTTGGCTCATTAAATTGAAGCACATGAAAACACTTTATTTTGTGGGCTGGGCATGGTGGTGCATGCCTGCAAGCCGCAGCCTGGGCCAAGGATTGCGGTTCAAGTCCTGCTGGGGGCACATAGCGAGACCTAGTCCCCAAAAAATAGCTGGGCATAGTGGGGCATGCCTGTAATCCCAGCTACCTGGGAAGCTAAGGCTGGGGATTGCTTGAATCTGAGGTACCCTGGGCAACATGAGTCTGCAGTTCCACGGGCAAAAATAGTGAGACCTAGCCTCAAAAAAAGAAAGAAAAAAGAAAACTTTGTTTTGCAGTTATGAATTCTGTAAGTGATTTTTAGTTACTTTCTTTGTAGAGTGAATGCATAGGTAACCTTGGAAAAAATTTTAAGGATGTCAACAAGCCAAACTGGGAAGCTCCTAATCTAAAATAGATAAACATAAGATTTCCAGTAACCCACCTACTGTGGTGTGTATAATTCCTCATCTTGAATTACTTGTGCAGATTTTGCAAGTTGTGGAAAACAGTAGTAGATTTAGTTGCTTGGGAATAAGCCAATCTTTTTACGAAACTCTGTCATGAGCAAAACTACCATTTGGCTAATTTGACCTTGGACATCATTCAGAGAGAAAATATCTAAGATATCTTTGACTCTTATTGCTGCCAAGATTCTGTTTCAGACTTTTGTCACTTCCTGAGCAGATTATTGTAGCAGTCTCTTGGCAGCTCCTTCTCAGTTCTTCCTGAATTTCAGTTTGCAATTTATTTCAAATGTGGTAGGGGACATCTATTCTCTGTATGCTCTTCATATTTACTGCTCCTTTTTAGTTTACATAATTGTACATTAAAGCTAAATAATAATTTGGTCCTCATATTTTAAGTTTGGACTACCTTTAGATATTTTTAGACATGCTAAACACATGGAGAGGGTTTATATCTGTAATATACAGATAAATACATAATATAAAAATATATAATATAAAAATACAGATATTAAATTGAGTGTATCTCCTCACCACTTCCTGTTACCTTCAATAACAGTAGACAGGGTTATTTGGACATTATCTGTTTCTTCCATGTCTTGCTCCTTTGATTTGTTTGTCCTCATGCTAGTTTTAAAAATCATATTTTCAAAAAATGCTTACCAGCAAATTTTTAAGAATTTTTGGCATATTTATATTAACTTGAGCCTTTGTTGAGCTTTTTAATAGGAGCAAAAACTCTAAAAAACAGGGTAGCATAGTGATCATCTTAATTCTAAAGTTTATTAGTCATGAATTTACATTTGAGTTTATTATATTCAACATGAGTATATTCATGTATGTATGTTTTAGCATTGTAAATCATATGATTAATGATGTTTCCTACTTTTCCCTTTGGAACTAGTATGCTGAAAGCTAATTTAGCAGCCATATAAAACCTCATGACTTATATTGGCATGCTACCTCAGTTTTAGCTTCATTATTTATTCTTTGCCCCACTGCATACTTTGATTTTTATTCTTGTGAAAAGTCCACTTCAATGACAAACTCATAGTCTCATTTACATCAAGCTGTGCCTACCATTATTCCTTCCTTGAGTCTTCCGTGTACTCCTAACCAAATACTTCATTCTTTGCTTTGGATCATGCTGTTGCCTTTACTTGGAAAGTGTCCTCAATTATAAGTCCTCCAACCTAGTCCTCATTCTTTGTCACTTTAGCTCATCAGCTCCAATCCTTTCCAGAAATCCTGCCTTTCACTCTGTATAATTGACTGGTCCTTGCTTTTTGGCCCAGTGTCCCCATTCAGACTTCTACTGTACTCACTCACAGAAAAGTCCACCTCTTCTTGATCACACATCACATTTCACTCTTTGCATCTTGCCTGACCTTGCAAAAGATAAAGGGAGACCTAATTAAGCAGTAGCAAATATGGTAGATAAGTTGATTTGAAATATGACCATTGGACTTGTCATTTGGGATTTATTAGTGATCTTTGTCAGAACCCTTCAAGGAAAGGAGGATAACCAGATTATATCAGAGAGGGTAGGAGCTTGAGAGCAAAGTAGAAAGGAGGAAGGCCAGGGGAGGGAGAAAGATATGGTAACTGAGAGATAAGGGAGTAGAAGGGAGAAGAGACTAGGAGAGCACCAGTGATGCTGGGAAAGACAAGGTCCTGTGCTGTGGCCTGAAGGTGCATCCCTGGAGACAATCATGGTGATCTCATGGTGGGGATGCTGGTAGCAGGTCTTCTTCACTAAATTGAAATCTGGTTTTGAGAGAGTGTCTTTGCTTCATAGAGTCTCAAAATCGCCTTATCCTTTCTTTGGTGTTTATGGGGAATCTCCTTTTTATTGAGATTTTTCTTTTTCTGTTGACAAGTCTCTACCCTATAGTTTGTATCTCCTTAAAAGAAAATACATCATCCTGTGTGTATTGATGCTTAATAAATGCTTGAGGTTTTTGCTTCAGGGCTTTTTTGGTTTTCATGACATCTAAATTATAAAGCAATAATGTGTCAAATAATACTCTCCAACACAGGCAAAATTTTGACTCCTTAAGTGCTTAATTTGTTTCATATGAAACAAACTTAAGAGATATAGAGATGAGAAAACCACCCATTCTGCTGCCCCTTGCCCCAACCATTACCCTGGTTCAAGTTTGCTCATTGTGCTCCCTGTGAACACTCTTCCCTCCCCTCCACCTGAGTCCCAATTTTATTGAAGCTTTACCTGTAGCAGACCCTCCTCTTGCAGCATTTTTTGAGACTTATTTACCTACACAGAAAACTAATCTCCTCTTTGCCTCACTGTGCCCCAGATAAGCTTCTACCATTGCTGTGTTGTTTGTGCACCTCTCTGTTTCCCAATCCCAGATTGGGTTTGTTTATGGTAAAGTTTTTTGTTGTTGTTTTTTTACCTCTATATTTCATGATGACAGAATGGTCTTCTGACTTCTGTCTTAGTGTTATGTTAGCATTTTTCCATTTTATTATATTGGTTTTGTAAATGTAATTTTATTACCATCTTATTTCAGCTAATAGGGTGACTGTCTCTGTTGGCTATTCAGGTTGTCTTTCACATTTCTTCAATACAGAAAGAATGAAACATAGCAACTCAAATATGTTTCTTTGTTATAAGGTATGCCACCAAACAAAGCTTTGTTTTCCGAAAGCTTAGTACAGGCTTATTTACAGAAAATAAAACTTATCAGTGTTGTAAGTCTTTCTGTAATTCGCTGACGTCATTCTAAGGGTCCAGAGTTCAGAACTCAGGGTGTGTTGCCCAACCTGCAATTATGCTCGTCCAACAGGTGTTGCTGATCAACCCAGTGTGACAGAAATAAGGTCCCTGAATTGGGCTAAATTATCATTTGCAGTTGGGGGAAAGGAAGTGCTAAATGTTCTGGTTTCCTGAACATTTAGCTGTACCACATACTAAGCAGATGCTGGGTAAATGTATTTCAGGACGTTTGGTGTGTTTGAGAGGTTTCCCTGGAGCTGAGGACAGTTGAGTGTATAGTCATCAGCTTTAAAAGGAAAAATTAGAAGTTACTTACAACTTACATCTTATTTAAAATATAGGTACCTTTGGAAGCTTTATGAAAACTGAGTGACTGCTGCTTTAAGAGGTCACATAGAGAGTGTTAAATGAGGTGTAAAGATACCCAGGTACAAATTCTATCTCCTAGATCTCACAAGCTATAAGATCCATTGGCACATCTGTTAGCCTCCTAGTCCTGTGCCACCCTGCCCAAAGCACCCTGGAGATTTGGAATGGAGATGAAGAATGTGAATGTGTCTGAAACTATAATGTGTTAGACAGAATCTAATTGTCTAATTATTCCCCAAAAGTTAGAAGGCTCCTTTCTAATACAGATCAATTAGGAACTTAGCATTTCCATTAAAATAAAAAATGCCAGTCTGATTGTTATACTTTATTTAGATACTTCAGACTTTTAGTTCTTGAAGATTTAAGCAATATACCATACCAGGATAAGTAGTTTTTAAGTATTTTTAAAGTGATCTTTGCTTCTATGTCTGTGGTATCAGATATAATTTAAGTTTCCTACAGTTGTAGCTTGTAGGGTGAATGGGTTTTCAGGGTTTTTGCCCTTCCACCGTCAGCCTCTATGACTAGCTGCTTTGGTAGTGGGCCCTGCCTGTGATTGTGCACACCTGGGCCCAATGTTCATGCACATGCATAAGTGGGCACGCCTGGGCTAAATGGAGGTGAAAAAAGGGTGGCATTCTGGTAAGAAGAGAGAAGGCCAGGGAAGGGAACACCACAGAAAGAGTGTGAATCCTGCTTTCCAGCCCTCCCTGCCCCTGCTGCCTAGCCTGCCTGCCTGCCTGCTTGCCATACAGTTGGCTCAGTCTCCCTGCCAGGTGTGCCTGTGTAACTGGTTCCTGAGAGAATTAAAGTCTGTAAAATCCACCAAGGGTTCCGATATTATTCTGTAACTGCTAGAACCAATAAAGAACCTACCTAGATTGGGATCACTGGACTACAATTGGTGTCACAAACGGTGGTTACACTACATAGCCACTATAACTTTTTTCCTTAACCTCCACCACCCCCCCTTTTTTTTTTAAATGTAGTAACTTTGGTTTACCAACAGTCTTTTGGGGATATAAAGAAATAGCAAAAGAACAGGCAGAACAAACCCTGGATTCTGATGGCAGAGCTCAAGTGACCAGGGAAGGATGAGAGTAGAGAGTTTTCCAGTGGACTGTGGTAGAGGGGTGTGGATCCTTAAACATGAGTTTTTAAAATTAAATGGTAGTTTTAACTTGGCAGAGCTCAAGTTACCAGGGAAGGATGAGAGTAGAGAGTTTTCCAGTGGACTGTGGTAGAGGGGTGTGGATCCTTAAACATGAATTTTTTAAATTAAATGGTAGTTTTTAAGGTATGCTTAAGATTGTTTAAGAGGGAATATAAAACCAGATGATGATTCCTTAGAGTTTAGCTTATCTTTGGAACCCTTTCAGTGTGTAAAATCTGTTAACATCCTGAGTTTTTTATTAAACTATCTTCAAAACTACTCTAGCCTCATTG
Source organism: Uropsilus gracilis (assembly GCA_004024945.1). Classification (NCBI taxonomy): domain Eukaryota; kingdom Metazoa; phylum Chordata; class Mammalia; order Eulipotyphla; family Talpidae; genus Uropsilus; species Uropsilus gracilis. Next base: position 302 of record PVHY01000777.1, on the reverse strand, counting down.
AGTGCAAGTTCCCTGGAATTCCTAAGGAGGTGGTTAAGGGATGGATTGTTGAAGAACAAAGCAGGCTGCTTAAGTTTCAAAGCCTGATCCATAAAAGAAGATACCACTGTTACTCAGCCCTCACACCAAAGTTTGATTCATTGACTCAACCTGCTCTACCACAGATTCTGAGTCTGAGCGGTCCTTGAGTCGCTTAGAAGCTGTGACAGTGCATTCCGCTGAAGACGAAGAAAAGCTTGTGAACCCTAGAAAACACAGAATGTCTGAAGAAAAAGATTGTGGTGGCGGCGATGCTCTCTCCA
>PVHY01000776.1:125930-195683 GCA_004024945.1 Uropsilus gracilis | reverse complement strand
AAGGAAGGAAGGAAGGAAGGAAGGAAGGAAGGAAGGAAGGAAGGAAGGAAGGAAGGAAGGAATGTAACTGCAGCATTAACCTTTAGTAGGACCCATTTCTACAGAGATACAATTTACATTGGTAAATGTGGCAGTGAGGTCTACAATTGAAGAAGAGGTTAAAAGAGACTGGCTTGGTTTGGTTTTACAATCAGAATGTATTCAAAAAATAAAGTGAATATTTGCACAGCAATGTTCATAACTGTTTATTTGCAATAGCTGAAAAGTAGAAACATGACCATGAAAGGGACAAGGATAAGCAAAATGTGGTATATTCGTATAATAGAATATTATTCTGTCTTTAAAAAGAAGGAAATGCTTTCATAAGATATAACCAAATGAACCTTACAGACATTCTGTTAAGTAAAACAAGCAAGACATACAAAGACAAATACTGCATGATTCTATTTATATGAGGGAGCTAGAATGGTCAAACGCTTAGGGGTGGAACATACAATGGTGACTACCAGAGGCCTGGGGAAGAGGGGAGTGAGGAGTTATCACTTAATAACTTTACTTGGGAATGAAGAAGATGTTCTGGAGTTGAATGGTGATAATGGCCATACAACAATATAAATGTGCTCATGCTACACAATTGAACATTGAAAATGGTTTTATATGATTATATTTTACAAAATTTAAAAATGTTAAAAATATCAAAGAAAACAAATGAATAATAACATAATAGTACTAGTAAGTGAGGAGGATTAAACTGATGCTGAAAGTTTCCTTTCTATCAAAATATTGGGCAATCCAGAATGAATAAGGAGGAAGGGAACCCAGCAAATACATAGGTCTGGAGAAAAGGAGACAGTCTCCTCCACCATAGGAAGTGCCAAAATTGGCCGGGCACGGTGGCTCGTGCCTGTAAGCTTCAGCCTATGAAGCGGCCGGGGCTAGGGATCGCGGTTCGAGTCCTGCCTGGGACCCATAGTGCGACCTAGTTCCAAAAAAATAGCTGGGCATGGTGGTGCGCACCTGTAATCCCAGCTACCTGGGAAGCTGAGGTTGGGGATTGCTTGAGTCTGTGGTACCCCGGGCAACGAGAGCCTGCGGTTCCACGGGCAAAAATAGCAAGACCTAGTCTCAAAAAACAAACAAAAACAAAAAAAAAAAAAAAAGGAAGTGCCAAAACCAAGAAGCCTGGAGAACCACGCCACACACCTGCCTTATAGGAAGTTCCTGACATGCTTGGCCTGGCCACCCACCTCACAGTTACTCCTGGAGATCTGAGCAGCCTGGTCTGCTGCATCCCAGGAGCACAGGTCCTCACCCAGGAAAAGACCTTACTCCCAGAAAGAAAAAGAAGAGACCAATGGGCCAAGCATCAAGTAACGACTTGGAGTGAGAGAGGAGTTGGAGTGCCAGAGTGGAAAAGGGGGAAGGGGGAGCATGGTGGTGGTATAGGAGTACATGATTGATAAGGCAGGCCATACCTAAGAGGGATAATAACTATATAAATATGGCCAGTGTTGTATAAAAATTAGAAAATAAAAAAATTATTAAAAATTAGAAATGAAAAACAATATATATAGGGCAATCTATTACCAAAGATGTAAATATAATAACCAAGCTCAAAATAAAGCAGAAAGTGACGGAAACAAAGAGAGAACTACAATCCGGAGGAGAGAGCTGAAGCTGACAGAGGAGACCCAGAAAGACTTTCCATAGAGGCCTGAGGACTAAGGGCTGAAATCGATGTTGTTAACTGTGGGAGTCAAGGAGCTGAGGTGGCACCGCCTGTGCACCAGGGAGCCTTGAAGGCTGCCTCTGTCCAAAAAGGAATTTGCCAAAAATCACCTTTGCAGAAACAGCAAAGAAACCATTCACAGACAGTGAGAAAGAAAAAAGTCACACATGAGTAATTAAAAGCCTAAGCCTGCCCCACAGCCAGGTGTGGGGTCTAAATTTATACCACTTGTGGAGACGGGAAAACACTAAACTGTGAATTTAGCATATAAGATGCCCAAGATTAGTGAAATGCCCAGGCCCAGCAGAAACACAAGACCAGTCTCTATAAAGATGTTTCACAACTTAGATGCACAAGACTGCCACAGAAAAGTGAGGCGAGGGGAGTAATCCAGGTAAGGTCACAATGAAAAAAATAGACAAAACATGGGGTACAGTGAGAGCATGCCAAACACATAGTCATACCAGGATTAGCACCCACAAGAAGTGGGTATCACAGATAAGTCTATGAGTCTATGCAACATATGTCTTAAGTGATGGAGAGGATCAAAATGGAAAAAAAAAGTGTAATTGAGGTTTCAGAGGAGGTTTCAAGTCCCCAGGCGTCACTGGGGACTTGAAGAGCATGAAGAGGTTTGGCTACCCAGGTGGAGGCAAGGAGGCTACTGGAGCCTGGGAGAGCAGCCGTGGCTGTCATTGCCCTTGGAGGTCATCCCTAAGGGACACAGTAGCTGGCCAAGGCATGACCATGAGAGCCATCTCTGTAGTGAGTGAGTACCCCATTGAAGGCAGAAACCCCAAAGACTCAGGAGATCTGACTCTGTGCCACCAATTTTAATTGCAGCCTTTTCCAGAAAGCATTACCAGAACTTTCTCTCCCTAGAATAGTCCCCAGAGCCCCTCTCCCAAGATCCTTCTTCAGGCTGTCTTATTACAGGGCAACCTCAGCTGTGCCTATCTCCAAAAGGGTGGTAGTGCCAGTCGGCTCATCTGCACTGTCTGCACACCTGCACAACCTCGGGCCCGCAGCCGGCTCCAGAAACAATTGTGGAAATGGATGCAGTGAACATGTGTGTTCTGTCATTGGTGGGAATCATATTTTGAATCCACAGAAGAAGGGGATTCAGAAGTTGGAAACAGCTGGTTTCCTCTCTCTTGCTCCATTTTCTCTCTCCTCTGGCTCCCCATCCTGTACTGGAAGGAAACAGCATCAGCTCTGGGACTCCAGAAGGCACTTCTCCTAATTCAACCCCTTATGAGCACCAGGAATGACTGCAAGAGCTGTGCTCGTGCAGTATCTTCCTCTCTTCTGGCCTCTTCCTTCATTGTGATGAGCTGCTATTGGGTGCACTTTGCAAGTGTTAGCTCATTGAATTCCCACACTTTCGTACTAGCCTCACTGTGCAAATGATGAAAGAGTGAGGTTCCAGAATGAAGCTCCAGAATGGCAAGACCAAGGGCCAAACCCAAACTTCTTGGACCCCAAAGCCACCCTCTCCCATCCATCCATCTCCCTCTCCTTCTCCCCAGACGCTGCCCCTTCCTCCCAGCTCACATGGCCTCTCCCTCACCCCCAACCCCATTAGCTCACACTATGTCTGAGTCACACAATTCCTTGTCAGGCAAGTGGGGGTGGGGTGGGGGTGAGATGGCCAGATGGGTGGTGAGTGCAAACCTGGATTTGCATTTTCATGGCTTCCAAGTCCTGTCTGGGGCAAGACCTTTAACCTGTGAGCATTTCTGGATTACCTTCTGGCTAAAGAAAAGATCAGACAAGGGAAGACTGGGATATTGTCCCAGGATTGACATTAAGGACCAGACTCAGAGCCCACCTTTCCTGTGAATATGATAGTGACTCAGAAGGCCCTTTCCTTTAAGATCCTGGGTTTGTTACATGTGACTATGCAAGAACTCAGAACAAAACCTAAGCCTCAATTGAGCACAAGTTTGGGAGTCGGGAAACTAGAGATCTCAGCATGATGTTGCAGCAATTTTGAGGACCGTAGGCAAGATGCAATTTCTCTAAGCCTTGGGTTCCTTGTTTGCAAAATGGAACAGTCATCCCAAGTCTGTCCACTCCTTAGCATGGGTACTTTGAAATGGGGAGAGCTCTGAACCAAGGAAGCAATGGAGGGAGGGAAGGAGAAAAGGAACAGATGCCAGCACCAAGATGGTCATTCTTTCGGACTGAGTCAAGATTATTTCACCAGACACCTCCCGGCAGGATGACCTTATCCAGTCATCAATTCTGACCCACATCGTGACTGAGGAATAACAGAGCCAGGAGAGGAAGGAAAGCCTCAGTCAAATACAGCCCCTCTCTGTGCCTCATTTTCCCAATATGTCATCTCAGATATTAACAGCTTCTTCAGTGACATCTTTCACTTTTTCAAAGCCTGGCTCCATTGTCAGGAAACCTTCCTTGAGTCATCCTCTCCTGCCTCATTCTAAAAGTCCTTCTTCTCCACTCTGGATCTAGAAACTCTCAACCTAAGGCTGACCCCCTATATCTTGACTTACACTGTGTCACACATCACAAAGTAGAGGTCACAGCTGAATTATTCTTGGTCCCTCCAACCAAGCAGTACTACCCAGTAGGTGTCCAACAGATGCTCTGTTAGTGATGCAAAATGGTCACATGGACAGACAGATGCATGCCTAAAATGATAAGCCTGATTTTTGTGCTGACTAGGCTCTTGGTCAAAAGTCCCCTACATAAAAAGCCTCCTGGATAAATCCCCAGCCACATTCTCCTTTTTCAGCAGTTCAACAGAAGGAAGTTATAGTTCTCCATTGCTGCTCCTCTCCCCTGTCCCTCCTGAAAATTTCTTCCAGCTGCCACCTTACTCTAACCTACAGAGTCCAGCACTGTAGGCCTGGCAATCCAAAGAGCTTGGACTGTCTGTTCTTAATTTCCCATGCTTCTGAGGTAGTCTTTCTATGGATAAGGGAGCTCTGGCAAATTACCCTGGAGACATCAACTATAGAAATTCCCCATAAAAGTCCCCTTCAGGATTCCTGCAGGTAACAGAATTTAAAGGTCATGGATTCAGGAAAGGAAGTAGCCCAGATAGACAGATGACTTGATAACAGAACCAAGTCCTATTCCCAAATTTTTATCACTTTAAACCATTCTGCAACATGCACGTGCACACATTCTGGTCATGACAAAAGCAGCACCTCACCTTGATGTACTTCCATTTTCCCCATGGTCTCAATCTGCTCCACCAGGTCATTTGAATTCCACTGGCTCATCCCGATGAGGATGGCATTCTTCCCTTCTGCCATCTCCTCTGTGGACAGAAGAAGAGATGGGCATAAGCATGCAGAACTGTAGGTACCCCTACCAGGAGCTGCTATCTGTTAGAGTACTTATTCCTTCGTTTGAGTAAAGGTAGCTTTCCACTATGGAAAACATTCTAGTTATAAACAGGTAGGAGACATTCAGGAATTTTTCACTCTAAGAAGTCACTGTTATTGTGACCTAATGGGTCTCTGAGTGTTATTACAAAAATGGAACAGTCATGAGAGAGGCTGAAAACCCAAAGAAGACTCGACTTTTAGCACTAATAGCTGTATTTATTGAAAGCCTGTGTGTTTTGGAGGAAAAAGCAAAACCTTGCCATTTTCTATCAGATTTCTTTTGGGAAAGGTGGCAATAAGTTATTTGAGTCCTCTGAACCTGTTTTTCCATCATTAAAGTGAAACTGGAAATGTCTAACTCATAGATTTGCTGAAAGAATAAAAGTGATTATAGGTAAGAAGGATTTGGTGCATAGGATGTGCTCATAGCTGAGAAATAGCATGGTTATTTTCATCACAAGAAGTGAGTTGCACTCAGTATTTGAGGGGACCAGGATCTGAGGGGATCAGGAGCAAGTCTGGAATACCAGGAGAGCAAAAGCCTCTGGCTCTAATCAACCTTAAACTGTGTAGAACTTTAGCCCTTGTCTCAATATTATGAACCACTTATTGTCTCCTACCACTTTTCCAACCAGCCCTGCCTCTCTCCTTTCCCCTTCTCAGTATAAACTCAGTGATTACTCTTGGAGGAACTGGTGGGACCATATTCCCTAACTACCTGTAACACAAAACCTTGAATACCTACTCATCAGGTCCATACACCTGGTACAGCCCTTCATCCCAGAGAGGGGCAACTCCTCAAACCACGGGAATGCCTCCCTCTCTGGTGAGAACTCCCTCCTATAAAAAGTCTCCTGGATTAATCCCAGCTATAGTCCCTTAACAGAGATGGGCCTTCCTGGTGAATAATATGGTGTCCTCTCTCATAAAACAGACATTAAAGGATACTGGGGAGAATCCTCAAGCTCATGAGAGCCAAGAATAAAGAAATGAGATTCATTTCACTGCCAAAGAACTTACAGAACAGATGGAACCAATATGGTGGATCTGAAGCTTGGGGAGCTGTCCAGAGTCCTGAATCACTCGAGCTCAATAGTACAGCCCTCCTGTCTGATTTATTTATTGATTTGATTTATTTAACAATATTTGTGAAATCCTTGCTACACACTGAGATTGTTATAAGTGAGTTACAAATATGAATTCACTTAGTTCTCATAACAATCCTAAAAAGGTACAATTGCTATTATCTCCATTTTATAGACAAGGAAACTAAAGTATGGCCAGTTCAGTGATTTGCCTAAGGTCACTGGCTAGAACTAGAATCTAAATGCAGATATGCTATTTCAAGAGTCCATAAGTTCTTCCCTCCTGATGGTCTTCCCTGGACGTCCTGCACTAGCATCCCAATACTCTATAACACACACCCACACATTTTCCTAAACACAATGTCCTCCCTGTGGGCACTGGTTTATACCTCTAGGCAGCGCCACAATTTGGAAAGAGCCCTGACTGAGTTGCAGTACATACTCTGCAACATATGACCTGTGTTTTTGTCATGTCACTCAATTATTTCTGTTTCCTTATCTTCTAAATGGGAATAATAACTATGGTTTGAAAGCTCGTTCAGCAAGTTGTTATATGGGAAAACACTACTGTTAATTTGGTGGGGGGGGGAAGTACACATGCCAAATACTGTAAACAAATGTCAAGCATATTGCTCTTGGGAAAGTAGGACCAAGAAGGGATTAAGAGCTCAATTGTCTATTTTCAATCTTGGGCCTACCATCTGCTTTCTCTCTAACCTTGAACAGCAATCCCAGCTTTCTGAGTTTCAGTTTCCTCACCTGTAATATGCTATCACAGTAGTGCCTTTACTATTGGTTTGCTGTGAGGATTAAATGAGACAAGGCAGGTGAAGTGTTCACTGGCACATCTGGCACACAGTAAGAGCACAGATGGGGACAGCAGCACATGAAGATAACAGCACCATCACCACCGCCCAGGGAGTGTGTGCCATTATGCCCTACATTCACTCTTGGTCCCATGTTCTGCTTCCTGCCCCATGACATTCTGTCCCAGCTCCAGAGCAGGGCAGCCAGGACAAGCCTACTTCCCATCTTGAGTTCCTCTATCTCTGAGCTCAGTTTCCCAAGCATGTAACTGTCCACTTATTCATTCTAGCATTCATGCTGCATTGATGGGCCTCCTGGCACCTCTGTGTGTAATGCAAGACATACCCTCCATCCCGTGGGACTCTGGTTGCATGGGAAACTCCTAGAGCTCTGATAGTCCAGTGCTAGGTGGGCAGCAGGTGCTTCCGTATCCTCACTCGTGCATGTTCTGAAACACAAGAAGTCTGTCCCTGGGTGTGTGAGGACAACAGAACCCAGTGAGTCTCAGGGCTCTGGAGGCAGAAGCCTGCCTCCTTCTGTGCAGCCCTCAGCCACTTCCCCTTTTCCTAGTTATGTGTGTGAGCCCCCTCTGTCTTTCCCTCTGGGCCTTGAGTCTGTCTCCCTAGCGAATACATCTTCTTCTCAGCCTCTGACTGTGTTCCTCTCACACTTCAAGTCAACCCCATCCCGCTAGGCTAGATTCCTTTCTGCTGATCTCCAGGGCCCCCTGGTCCTGGTATTTCTCTGCTCTTGGGTTCTCTCTTCCTCTCTGAGCAGGTTCCTTTACACCCCCAACTTTTTGGCTCCCTTCTCATTCCAGAATCTCTCTCCCCTCTTTTGGTAGGTACGATTCTTTCTGGATATCTGTCACTTTCTGGTTTTGTTTTGGTTTTTTTTTTTTTTTGGTTTTTTTTATTTTGTTTTGTTTTTCTCTAGGTCCTTCAGAATTGCTCCACCCACACATGCCTCTCTTCCTCATTCCTCATTCTGGTCTCCTCTCTCCCTCCCCTTCTGTGTCACAGTCTCCTTCACCTCTCTCTGGTTCGTGTGTGTGTGTGTGTATATGTGTGTGTGTAAACTTGTATATGTGTGTGGACACATTCCTCTCTTCATTCTCTCTGAATCTCTCTTGCTCTCTGTTTCTCTGTTTTCATGTACTGCCTTTCTTGTACTCTCTGCCTCCCACCCTGTCTCTGTTTCCCCAGATGTTCCTTGATCCCCTCTTCCCAGGGAGCTTGCTCTGTCCCTAGAACTCTCCTGCCCCTGCTCTCAACATGCAGCCTTCCTATCTTCACTCTGGTTATTTGTCCCTTGAGTGGCTTTGCAAAACCACATACACACACATACACACACACACATACACACAGAAGCAGCAGAGATGGCTCCTTTTGTAGTTACCCAGGCAGACAGAAAAGAGCCTGCTCTGAATCTCTGCTCGCCTTCCCCTCATTGTAGTACATACCTCCCAGCAGGGCCCAGAGGCCACAAAGGGCTCATTTCAACAAATGTCCTGGTTATTGATTTTGCTTTTTGCCTTCTGATGACTGTTCCTGGCATGCTAATTCTCCTCCCCAGTGACCTCTGGTGCAAGCCTGCTTTTACATCTACTTCACTCTCACCAGACCCCATTCTTGGTCAACCAGGCACCAGGTAAAGCCTCACTCACTGTACCACAAGCTCTCCTAGACCCCAGACCAAAACCTAGGCACACTCTTTCCAGCACAACTCCACAGCCATAAAGGCCTCTCAGCAGAGGCCTTTGTTTCTGCTATCTCCGCAGGAGCCCAGTGCAGGGAACCTCCTGATCCCATGCCAAGGAGGCTCCACCTCCTGCTCACAGAGCTAAAGATATGGTCACTTTCCCCAGTCAGCCAGGCCATGCCATCCAGCACCCCTGCACCAGGCCCATGCCACCCATCTTTCCAAGGACCTAGATGTGCCTCACTCCATAGCCTCTGGGACACAGGCCTGCTAACTCTCTTCACACTACTTAACACTGGTGGCCATCACCACCACACTCTTCATCACAAGGATGGGGAGGGCCCACTGTTGGTCTGTCTTAGAAGCCTTTGGAGCTGACAGCATGGTATTTGTTTCCCCACCTCCCTTCCCCTAGAGATGAGGGAGGCCGGGGTCAGTAGCATTATTGTGTTTGCTTCTGTGAGGACTCCTCTGCCCAGTTGCCTTCACTGAATACTTCCATGCCACCCCTTCCCATTACTTTGCAGAGGAGGGTCTAAGGTGTAGAGGTGCAAAGCCTGTCTGAAGTCCACCAGCCATAGGTCAGACCAAGAACCAAGACTAATAAGGACCTGAATGTGTTCCTCACTTTCTGAGATGCTGCCCTACAGGATTTGTAAAATGGGGTGATTTATCCCTGCTCAACCTTCCTCTCAGGGCACCATGAACAAGGCAGAGTCTAGCTCCTCCTGTCAGGTGGGGAGGGGAGTCTCAGCTGGGGCTGGGCACAGAGAGAACAAGGGACTGGAGGAAACAGAAGATATCTACGAAAGACAAAAAAGGTAGAAACTGCTAGCGGAATCACTCCCCTCTCCCATCCTTGGAGGTAGGGAGCCCCATGCTTTGCTCTCTGTCAAGTTATCCAGGCCTAGATTTGCTGAGAAAGTAACCCTGACCTGGCTCCCAGGCCCTCCCTGCCTCATCCTCATCCCCAGCTCTGCCAGTGTTTCCGCTCTGCCACCTCAGGTCTGGCTGTCTTACATATATTCACAGGGGTAGAGAGAATGCTGTTTAGAGGTGGGAGGAAAAATCAGAAGAAAACGAGCATTTCCCAACATAGCGAGACACTAACCAACAGGACTTCAGAAGGCCCCTGGGACCTTCATGGCGGTTAGAGCTTTTGGGGTGAAGTCTAGCATCTACTCTCCAGTCTCAGAGCTGCACCAGTGGCACAGGTCACATGGCAGTACAGGAGCAGGGCTGGGCTGAAAGGCCACCTCCGGCCTGCCAGCTGGAGACTTTGCATCCCAGCAGACACACTCACTGGGAGAGCCTGTGTTTGCTCTTAAATGCTTGTGGACTTAAGCAAGACTTAAACTCCCTTTCAGTTTAATAAGTCCCCTTTAGGTGTCTTTGAATCAGACTATTCACCTTCTAAGCAGAAGGTTAAAGTTCAGGATGTGCCTGATGTTTTCTAAATGAAGACAATCATTTTGCTGCAGAAATAGGCCATTTCTAGCTAGTTAGTCAGCTTAACCCATGCTTGGCATAGCTGTCCACAGCCCAGATAAGCTCACAGAGCACCACAGAGCCACCTGAGCCAGCCTGTGTCCTTCCAGGATGGTACTCCAGGGGAGTCTCATCTCCCTGAAGTAGGCATCCTGGCCAGGGGCCATAGGAGATCTGGACTGTCTCAGCTGGCCTCCTTGGCCAGCTGAGCTCTTCTTGTGCATAGTTTCTGGCCAGGTGCCTATCAGCCAGCATCTCCATCACCCATAATGAAAGTCAGCCACTCAAGGTCCAGGCGTGTTTATGTTCTGTGGATCTCTTCTGCACCAAAGATTCTGTGTTCTGAGTCTCTAGTATTCTGTTGGGCTGTAGCATCTGGGGTCACTCCCAAGTCTGGACAGGAAAGCACATCCAGGGGCAGCTGGGCCTAGTCTTCCCCTCCCTACCAGTGGGGACAGCTGGTTGCTGGCAAGAAGCAGGCACCCGGCTCACTCTCATTGCCCTGGCCCTCCCGTTCGTTCGTCTGGCTCAAGCTTTGCACTGGCCATTCCCACTGTCCTGAACATGTTTCTCCAGATCCCCATGTGGCCCATTTCTTGTTATCCAGATCTCACTCAGGCTACATCCTCCATCCTTCAGGGTCTCCTACAGTATAACATCCCCTGATGTTCTACTAAGAGATGTGCCTCTTTTTTAAAAGCCTTATAGAGATAACATCAACTTTGGGTTCACTGCATATACTTAACATTTGATAAGTCTTGCATAGGCACAGGCCCATGAAGCCACCACTCCCATAAAAGAATGAATGATATCTCCACCTCAGAAGGCTCCTCCTGTTCTCCATCCCAGTCCAAGCAATCCCTGCCCCACCCACCACAGAGGCTGCTGCGCACTCCCATGAGTTGGGCATGAGCACGACTGTACAGGTGCACTCTTCAGTCTGGTTCCTCTCACTTAGCATGATTATTTTGAAATACATCCACATGGCTGAGTGTATCAGAAGATGACTCCTTTTTGTGGTAAGAAATATTTCATCGCATGAGTGTACAATTTGTTTACCCATTGCCTGCCGATGTACACTTGGGTTGTTTTTAGCTTTACCATAAAGCTGCTAGGAACATCCAAGCATGTGCCTTTGGATGAACAGTGCTTCCTTCCCCCCTGGGCAGATACCTCAGGGTGGAAGGGCTGACTCAGGAAGCAGCAAAGCGCCAGTCACTTAAGAAGTTGCAATCGATTTTCCAAAATTGTTGAAGCTTTGCCTGTTCCCACCAGCAGGACTGGAAAGTTCCAGCCCCTCCCAGACTGCTCAGTCATCTTAATCAGCTATTCCAGTAAGTTTGTTGTCATTTTCATTGTCATTTTAATTTGCATTTTCTACTGAGAAATGATACTGATCATCTTTTTACTATTTGCCATCACATGTTGTCTTTGGTGAGGTGTCCGTTCCTTTATGTCATTTTAATTATGGTTACATATATTTATACATAATATACATATACATATATATGTATAGTGGTCTGGGTTCAAGGCACACCCCCTCTTTGCCACCCTGGGTTTCCTCCCTTGCATGCCAACCTTGCCAGAGCTGGGCCCTGGCTCCTACACATCCTTCTCCTGTGCTGACAAGTGGGGTGGTGCTCTTCTGGGTCTGGGAACTGGGACCCCATTTCCTAGCCTGCAATATCCATGAGAAACCTCACCCTTACATTCACAGCAGAGCCCTTAGAACCTCTGCTACCAGGTCACAAGCAATGAGCACCTCTCATCAACCAGCACCCTTAGAGCTGGCTCAGTGTGCTGGAGCTTGAGGAACAAAGAAAAAAGGGACATTCCCAGGTTCAGTAATAAGTCAAAGCAAAGCCAGTCTTGGACACTGAACTCCTGGTTTCTAGCCCCTCTACCCTGACTTTGGTGTGTGATCTCAGAGGCTCCCTTTGTGTTCTGGCCTCAGTCTCCCCATCACTGCACTGAGAAGGACATAGTGTTCCAGAGTTTGTTTGGCACTGGCACCCAGCCCTTAGCTCCACCACAGCTGGGGCTAGAAGGGCAGAGGCAGCTGGATGCAGGACCCAGCAGGCAGGGGTGGGCCCACAGCCCCCCAGGTCAGAGTAAGGCTCAGCCTGGGCTGGAGATTGGAAGCTGGAGGTGGCCTGCCCAGAAACCTGAGCCCCCACCCATTGGCCCAGTCCCAGATCTGACTGGTCCAGGTGACTGGGTGAGACCTGACCCAGCTCTAGGGAGGAGAGGAGGATGACTTCATTTCAGCCAACAAACACCCAAAGTGTCATTTAGGAAGGTCGTGTGGAACAGATGAGAGGTTGGGGACTTATGATTCTGAGCTAAAGAGGATCTCAGCAGCCTTTGGGGCAGAGCCTGAGGTTGAGGACCACAGGTGCTCTGGGAAGGGCCAGGAGACAGGGTAAGAGATAGGAGAGTCTGGGGTGCTAGGGTAGTGGGGAGAAGAAAAGAGGAGAGGAGGGAGGATGCAGACAGAGGATTGAGACATGGGGGGTGTTCTGAGGGAGGGAGGCTGAGGTCAGTAGAGGGGATGTTTGCACAGTGCTCATGGGAAAGCAGGTGAGCATCCCTGGGTTAGAGGTGACCCCTGGCACACAGAGGCCTCCAGCAGCAAGCCACCATCATCTGGGAACACAGAGCCCTAGTGAACTGAAAAATATTTTACATGAAAGTGCTCCAAGCATCAAAATATTGAAGCCATTGTTGTCATACTGTGGGTTAGTTGCTATGGAGAAACTCATCCGGGCAGGCACTCCAACCAGATGCCAGGAGACCAGAAATGAGCCCCAACTGGACTGGTTCAGCATTGGAATCAGGGAGAAGGTTCTCCTCCTCCTCCCAGAGTCCAGCATGAGAGAAGCTCCAGCTGGGAACATACCCCACCTTCCCTGAAAATCACCTGAACTGGATACTCGCCACTTCCAGAGACACCGAGGCCCAGAGAAGCTGCAAGACTGGTCCAGGATCACAGGACAAGTCCCAAGCACACATGCAGTCACCTTCCCAACCCTGCTCTGGCACCAGATGTCTCCCCAGCACATCTGCTTCTCTTTCAAGATCCTTAACCAGGTATTTCAAAACTGGCCCCAACTCAGGAAAAAGTCAACTCCTAGAAACAGCGATCTCTCAGAAAAGGACTCAGCAGTCAGCTGGGAAATGGGGCCCTTCCTGGTGTAGAGAGGGGGGCCATTGGGCTCATCATTCACTCCCACACAATCCAGCAAGCAGGGCCAATGAGAGTCCTCTCTCCTAACTTCCAGACAGACCCCAGCTCTCCTGGACACTGCAGCTGCCCTGCCTGTCCTCACCTCTGAGCCTTTCTGCAGGCTGTTCTCCCTGCCTGGAATGCCAGTTCCTTTGGTACACCTCTCTCCAGCTCTGGCAGAAAAGAGCCAGCTTTTCTGTCTTTAGCCACTGCTAAAATAGCACACACCCAGCACTGGGCACAGAGCCTATCTCCTGCCACTGTCTCTCACCTGAACGTCCGCAATTGTCTTTCCTTTTAATTTTTTTTTATTGCAGTAATGTTGGCTTACAACACTGTATGTGATTTAAGGAGGGGGAGACGGGGGAAGAAACAGGAGAGTCCAGGGTGCTAGGATAGCGGAGAGAAGGAAAGACAGTTGAGGAGAGGAGGGAGGATGCAGACAGAGCATTGCAACGCAGGAGGGAGCTGTGAGGGAGGGAGGCTGAGCAGAGGGGGTGTTTACACCATGCTCATGGGAAAGCAGGTAAGCAGCCCCCGGCATAGGCGACCTCTGATATACCCTCTCCCCCTGATATATTTCAGGAGTTGTGTGTGGCAGTCAGGACATACAAACCCCTTGGCGTGGTCACTGTCCTCATCAAGCTTATTGTGTACCGGGAGAATCAATTGTTAAGGGTAGAGGTAAAGTTTCACCTCTTCAGTAGTTGCTACCATACCACACTCTCCCCCACCAAGGTGCCCACAGTCCTCCACCATGGTCCACTGGACCCCTGCCCTCTTCAGTCCTTGTGCCCCACCCTCGGACTCTGGTAGCCTGACTCCTTCAACCAGATGGCTAAGGTTTGTTTTGTCTTTTCCTTTGTTTTTTCTTTAGGGCAAAAAGACACCCAACTGGATGGGAGAAAATGCTGGCTTATCATACATCAGACAAGGGGACTAAGATCCAAGATCTACAAAGAACACATGCGATCCAACAAAAAGAAAACAAATAACCAACCAAAAATGGGCAGAAGAACTAAAGACTTGTTGTCCAAAGAAAACACAGATGATCAACAGGTACATGAAAAATCTTCATCCTCTGGGAAATGCAAATCAAAACGACAATGAGAGAGTACCTCACACCTGTGAGAACAGCCTATATGAGAAAGAGCAGAAGCATGTAGGTGAGAAGCTGGAAATAACAGACCCTCATACAGTGTGGGTGATCCAGCCCCTGTGGAAAGCAGTGTGGAGGTGCCTCAAAATATTAAGACTAGATCCAGCACTTCCACTCTTAGATGTCCACCTGAAGACTGTGAAAACTTTGAGGGGAAGCCTGCACTCTCGTGCTCATGGCAGCGATACTTACAACAGCCAAGCCAGGAAAACAGCCTTGGTGCTAAAGGACTGAGAAGTAGATGAAGAAGATGCAGTCTTCTTTGCAGCCATCTCCACCTCCAGCCTGACTCCCCACTGTCACGGGCTGATCACAGGCAGCCGCGTCTCTCCGCTCCCCCTTGTTTACTACCTCCCTGCTACACAGCCTCCTTCATTCAGTTCTTGGAATGTCCCATCTTTCCTATTTCAGCACCATCCAGTCTCTGTCTAGAAGATTCTTTCTCCCACTCTTCACCTAACCACCTCCTACCCTCAGTTCTGCAGAGAGAGTGTTAACTAAATTTAATGCCCCATCTTCATTCTTTCTATTAACACCCAACACCTCGCCATGTGGCATCATCCCGTGTGGTGGCTATATTTCCCTTGTGTGATTGCTCAACAATTGCTTCTCCTGGTAGACCATAAGCTTGATGAGGGCAGTGCCCATGCCAATGGGTTTTTAGTGTCCTGCCCGCCACACATAGTTCCTGAAATGTATCAGGGACTTGACAAATGTCTTAAGGGGCAAATGAATGAAGGCTGAGTTCCAGCACCTGGGAGGCTCACAGACCTAGGGGTGTGAGGGTAGAATCACCAGCAACATCTCTGAGTGGAAGGGATATGCATCCCCAACAGGAAGCTCTTTGTAGGACGTCAGGAAGGTCACCCAGCCAATGATGAGGATGGGGTTCACTCACCTCTAGCATCAAAGAATTCATCATCCGAGCTCTCCACAGAGTCACTGAGGACATTTCGAAGGTGCCAGGGGGCACCGCCGCCCGGGGGAGGGCCACCTGCTGGAAGAATACACCTGTTAGCCAAGCCTGAGACCAGGCATCCCACATGTCCCCACCCTGTCCCTTCAAGCCTCACACCTTGCAGAGCCCCACTTGCACTTCTGCTACTGGGCTTTCATCTGAACCCCAAAAGCCTCTTCAAGGTAAGTCAGTGGAGCAATGTGTACCTACGCACACACTGAGATAGAGACTGGAGAGCGAAGATAGTTCACCAAGATATGATGTCTCCTTAGCACTGGGTAAGTTTTGCAACATTAACAAATGATCTCAGATACTGAAAGCAATGTTCCACCGCACACTCATATACAGGCCCAAACAGGGAGAATGAGGCCGGAGTTTGAGCTCTGCCACCTACAGTCTCTGTGGCCATCTCATTTCCACATGCAACTTCAGATTCTGCCTCTGCAAAACACTGACAACATTCAGTTCCAAGCCAGCAGATCAGATACAAAGCACACTCAGAGCTGGGATTTCAGAAGGCTCATCAAGGCAGCGGCTGTTATCCAGTACTCCAGGGGCTTCTCCAGAGCAGGTGGGAGCAAGGGGACACAGAATGTGACCCCCTACCCCACACTCTTCCCCCACCTGCCTCCTACCCCGATCAGGGGAGCGGAACCAACGACAGAGCTGATCCACCGCTCCATCCCTCCCCCTGTCCTCGCCCTGATGTTTACTAAGCCCCCTCTGCTAGACACTGAGATTCGTTGGGAGCCAGCTGGCAACTAGCTCCATGAACCCCCTCCACACACTCCCCAAACCTGCGAAACACCGGGGATCAGATGGATTAAAAGCTAATTGGAAAAATTAAAGCCATGAAAGTATTAAAGAAAATTGATCTGGTCATTTTCCTGGAGAAATAATCAGAGAAGTCCAAGGATGGAGGTAGACATTGATCATCTCAGCTGCCTGGTAATAATAAAACCTGGATGAAATCCAGCATCAGCCACAGGGACTGGCTGAGGGCGTTCGTGCAGTCACACCGGGAGCTGTTCAAGAAGAGGCATGGGAAACTCAGTTTTCACACTGCGCATATAATGTTATATGACTGAATTTTATAAATTCATCTTATTTTATCAGTTCAGAATGAACTTTTTTAATGTTTCATCATATTTAAAATTGGGGTGTATCTTACATGTGGGGACATTATCATTTAATTGGCATTGCTTTCTATTTCTCAGGGGTAAATAAAATAATGGTGCATCTTACAATTGCTTGCCTCTAAGATGCAATGAAAAGCAGTCAACAATCTCATCCCCTCCCCGCCACACACACACGCGTGCGCACGCACACACACACACACACACAGAGGAAACATCTTCCCTGGGGCTCGACCCTGGCTATAGGCACAGATGCTTGGTTCCCACAGAGACCGGGGTCCTTGGATCCGCAATACCCCACCTGTTTCCCTAGCTGTACAGTGAGAAGCCTGACAGAGACTGTGCCTTGGAACTCTGCAACTCTGATTGAGGAACCTGTGTGAAACATAGTAGTTATCAATAAACCAGAGAGCTGGGCATACCCCCAACCAGAGTGCCCCTTAGGATGCCATCCTGGGAGACCCTGCTGCACAACCAGCTTCCACATCCTGGCACCCTGCCCTGAACCTGGATATCAGAACATAGGCTGCTGGTGAAGGGAGAGGCAGGGCCACGTTTGACAAGGACCTCATCCTCCTGCCTGTCCCTCCTGCCCCACCACCACAAACACCCAAACACACACCCAGCTTGAGCAACTTGGCATGGAGCCAGCGTGAAGCAGGATCTGAGACAGGAAAAGCAAGGTCAGAGGCAGCACTGAGCCACTCCAGGTGCAAAGCTGCTCCCCCTAGCCCCCATACACCCACCCTGCCCTGCATGGGGAGAGGGAAATGCTTTCAATTTCTAACCCTCCCCCACCAGGTGGGCACCGTGCCTTGGGCAGCAATTCTCTATCCTGGGGCCCTGAATTTACTGCAAAGGAGAGGAGAGTCCAGGCCAAGATTTTCTAACATGGAGATGGGATTGTTTCCCAAATGTATGTGGCGGAAATACAGACAA
Organism: Uropsilus gracilis; assembly: GCA_004024945.1. Lineage (NCBI taxonomy): Eukaryota > Metazoa > Chordata > Mammalia > Eulipotyphla > Talpidae > Uropsilus > Uropsilus gracilis. The sequence goes on along the minus strand of PVHY01000776.1, from coordinate 178,093 downwards.
GGGAAAGAAATAAAAGGTGCACATAATGGAAGGTTGCCTGCAATTTCAGATGGTATGATGATCTATATTGAAAATGAAAATTCTACAAAATGGACCCCAAAGCCCCATTAAAACAAATAATTGAGTATAGCAAGAACACAGGACACAAGATCAATACACAAAGGTCAGTGGCATTCCTAGACACCAGTGATGAACACCAGAATTTGAAATTAAAAATAAAAAATACCATTTATGATAGCACCCCAAAGACAAAATTAAAGAGGAGTTAGGTATGAATGGCATGTATGTAGAGATGTCCAGGATGCAAAACTCACTTAAAACTCTTCTTGAATTGACACTTTGCACATTTTCCCAAAAACTCAGCAATGGTGTAAGAACTTCCACACTTACTAGACCTGTCATCAAATGTCCCTAAATCAAAGCCGGACATGGTGGCTCCTGCCTGTAAGCTTCAGCCTATGAAGCAGCTGGGGCTAGGGATCATGGTTTGAGTTCCGTTCAGGGCAACACAGTGAGACCTAGCCCCGAAAAATAGCTGGGCGTGGTGGCATGCACCTGTAATCCCAGCTACATGGGAAACTGAGGCTGGGGATTGCTTGAGTCCATGGTACCCCGGACATCGTGAGCCTACGGTTCCGTGGGTAAAAATAACGAGGCCTAGTCTCAAAAAAAAAAAAAAAAAAAGTCCCTAAATCAACAGCCTCCCTAAGCAGCAAGATCAGGAGAGTCAGACCAGCTACTGCATCTCTGCCTGCCTGGTCTTGAGTGTGAGATATGAGTGACCAGAGCTGAAGTTGTGATGTGTTCACCTGAAGGTGAAGTTGTGATGTGTTCGCCTGAGTTCTTCCTAGTTGGATAAAGAGAAGCCTGGAAGTGAGGTTCTCACACCTGAACAGCACACAGTCCACCCAAGAATTGCTGCCACCCCCTCCCTCACAGCACGAGCCATCACCTGAGGAGAGAGAGGAGCTCCAGAGCATTCTCCTCACTCTGCACCCCTGCCATATCCAGGACACCAGGCCATCACCACACTGTTACCTCAGCACAAGTCTCTGAAGACACTTATGATGGGCTGGCCTTTAGGAAGGGTCCCACAGGCAGAGGAAAAGGGCTGGCCTTTGGGGGGGGGGTACCACCAGCAGAGGGGTGGAGTTGGTCTTTGGGGGGTACCACCAGCAGAGAGGTGGAGTTGGTCTTTGGGGGGTACCACCAGCAGAAGGGTGGGGCTGGCCTTTGGGAGGTACCACTAGCAGAGAAATGGGGCTGGACTTTGGGGGGTACCACCAGCAGAGGGGTGGGGCTGGCCTTTAGGGGGGTACCATAGGCAGAAGGGAAGGCCACGGCTTTAGGGAGTCCCACCAGCAGAAGAGAAAGTGCAAAGAGGTAGCTCAGCTCCACAGGAGGTGGGGAGACCATGGAAGGCAGCTTAGCGCCATTCTCCCAGTGAGGGGGACAGAGAACAAAGGGACTGCTAGGCATCCAAAAGAGGTGTCCATCTTACACGAGATGCTAGGGCTAAGGGGAACAAAAGGACAGGGCAGGGCTCTCACAAAGCTCGTCTTCTGCAGGGGATGGGCTGAAGAGCTGGACCAGACAAGCTGCAGAGACAATTCCAGCTGTAGAGAGTGCTAGGAAGAGAATCAGACCTCTTCATACCTCCACCACATGCTCCGTCCTCAAGTGCCCCCACAGTGTAATTACAGCCTGGAGGATACACAGGCACGAGCGAGGGATCTGAGGTCCCAGCCATCAAAAGAACTTGGTTGCCTATTCCAGTTACAGACGCCAGGCGAGCCTACGTCCCTTCTCCAGGGCGTGACTGACTTTCCACTCAGACAAACCTGCCTGAGACTGTTGATTCTCCTTTGTGGTCAAAACAGCTAGGCTATATTTGAATTTCTTCTGAAAGTCATGTCTCCTCTTATTTACTGTTACTCCCCTTGTTTGCAAAATGCATCCCTGCACTGGTTTTGAAATACACAGTGTAGGTTTGTCTCACGCTCCTCTGCTGGGGCTGCCCTAAAACCTCCTCTGGAAAGTGAAAAGAGCCAATAAATTGGGGGTTAAGAAGCAGCTGTCCCCTGCTTTCTTAGTGGGAAATGCTCCTTTCATCCTTCCTCTGCCAGCAGATGTTTTAGCAAATGACAAAGGTCATATTTCCAAAAAAGAAATTAGCATGTACAGAGTATCTCCAGAGGGATATGTGGGGAGAACTTTTCTGCCTAGGTGTCAGGGAGGGGAGGCTTGTAGCATGAGAAAGAGCCAGACATACAAGTGCACAAGGGCACTTGTGTGCTGACATATGTATCCACACATGTGCACACAGGGTCCCACATACAGGTCAGGGCACAGGACAGCAGAGTGCATGGATAAGGGTCTTTCTGCATGAAGGTACGAGAGGCAAAGTTGCACATGGACTGCCCCTTGGCTGTCCAAGGGGTCAAAAGAATCTGCTGAGGCTGGAGCCTGTGACAGAGGGAGAGACAGGAAGAAGAAGAATGGGGGGGGCTCAGAACAGGTAGCTTCTCCTCCCACCCCCTAGAATCTGTCACCTGCATGCTTTAGGAAGAGGGAATACAGATACCAAAGCAGGCAAGAATGTCTCTTGGGTGTTGGAGGACATGGGTCAGGCATGTGACCGGTCACAAGTGTTTTGAAGGCTGGGCACGGTGGTGCATGCTTACGTGGCCGGGATCACAGTTCGAATCCCACCTGGGGCAACACAGTGAGACCTAGTTCCAAAAAAATAGCTGAGCATGGTGGCACATGCCTGTAATCCCAGCTACCTAGGAAGCTGAGGCTGGGGATTGCTTGAGTCCGTGGTACCCCAGGTAATGAGCCTGCAGTTTCACAGGCAAAAATAGCAAGACTTAGTCTGAAGAAAAAAAAACAAGGGTTTTGAGAGTGACCCCAGAGGAGAGAGGGAACAGGCCCAGGGGCACAGTCTCCTTGAAGCCAATCGCTGCCCCACACCCCTCTGCACTTTCCTGGTCCAGACATGGTCTCAGGAAGAGAGGGCTGGAAGTGTTTGGTACCCAAATGAATGCATAAAAATGATAAGCGAAGGATATCAGGCATGCCTAGTAGCTTTACCGGTATTATCTAAAGTAACCCTAACGAACCCTTGTAGAGTGGGTATCTTGAGTCCCCAGCCTACAGCTAAGGAAATAGGGTCCCGAAAAAGTGAAGTCATTTGGAGAGGTTGGAAAGCTAGTATATGATGGGGGCAGGTTTTGAACCTGGCTCCATCTGCCTCCAGACACGTAGTCAGGACCTGCATGCTGAGTGCTAGGATCAGAGCCCCAGGTTCCTCCTCTCTTCATTGCCTATTCTCAAGCCAAAAATAACCCCTCAGTCTGCTGCTGGCTAGCTGGGCAAGGGGCCAGAAGCCTGCCAGGCTGCTCACAGGGGACCTAGTCCTAAGGGCAACTGTTCCAGTCTAGAATCATCTGCCTACCAGGTCTGCAAATTAGTGTCTTGGTATCCTTGCATCTATGTGAAAATCTAAATGTCTGTGTACATTCTTGTTTAGCATTTTCCAGAGTTACAGGTGTAGCTTTACTGTGTTCACACTGTGCGAGTGTGTGTACATGCTTTTGAAGAGTGTGCACTTCCCAAGTAGCCATTCTCCTTCTTCCTTCCTAAGCCAACCCTCGACAAATATGTATACACACTCTCACATAGTCTCTCTGTCTCTCTGTCTCTCTCACTTGCTCGCACTCTCTTAGTCATGCACACAATTCAACTCCCCAGCATGGATGAATTATGTTAGCAACACCAACCCATGCTCGGAGCTACAACCTGAAGCAAGTTAAGCTTTCTAAGCCTCACTTTGTTTATCTATAAAATGAGAATCATAATTACAGCCTAACTATTAGGAGATTGAAATGAAACAATCCACTGACATGTGCAGTCCACCACGTGGCACTGGAAGATGGTGGCCCCTATCAGCTACGGGATCAAGGTTAAGGCAGGGTTCAGGCACCAACTGTGGCCAGTAGGACTTCCAAGCAGCTTCCATGATCTCTCCAAGGCTGCAGAGCCCCTCCTATGTCCCCTGAGGTCAGCCCTTGCCCTCCAGCAGATGCTCCTTCTGTCCTACCTTCATTATCACTTACTTGAAACCCTAAATCAGGCAAACAGAGAAAAGAGAATATTGACCTGTTCTCCAGCAGTCCAGAGAGAGGTAAATGACCCCTCACACCCTATCTATTAGGGCGTCCTAATTGCTGGAAGAGCACAGAGTGTGGCCACATGGCAGAAGGGTGCTGGGAACCATCCCGGCACCCTCCTCCTGGCCTGCCTACCCACTGACTACAGCCCAATGTAGCCTCCCAGGCCATGATACAGGCCTGGGTCTCCCTGGAGCAGGTTGTTAGCTCCCCTTGCCCACCTCCACACCTTGCCCTGGATCCAGGGACACTAGAACAGGCAGATGAAGCAAAGTCTGCTGTGGGCTTCTGCCTACCTTGAGGGCCCCAGGGTAGCCTCAGTCTAAGGGTGCCCTTTCTCAGGAGCCTGGTGAAAGGGCAAAGACACTTCACCACTAGGACAACCCTGGCACAGCAAAGTGAGGAATGTAGGTGCTGGTCACGCTTCCTAGGCCAGCCCTTGGGCCAGATGGTTCCCAGGAGGAAGGAGTTGGGGATGCAGCTGAACACTCTCTGTTCCTGGGATGCCAACTTAGAGACCCAGCCTTGCACCACCCCCACATGGAGCACAGGGACAAGGAGTATGAAACCTGTCTCTGGGCTACACTCCACCCTCCCTGCAAGCAGTTGTGGACCCCACCTCCCAAAGATCCCCTGGTTGGAAGACCTGGAGGCCTTCCTGGGGAAGGGGCCAGGGCAGAACTTAAAAGAAGGAGGGAGCAGGATAAGCCAGGCTGGGGCAGAGTGGAGATAGGAGAGACAGAGGCCGAAAGAACTCAGACCATTTCCAGGGGAAGCTGAATCTAGGATCTCCTGCTGAAGTGAAAAGTCTGACTGGACACAGCAAGGGTGGGGCACGGGTGTTTGCTGTGGCAGGCAGGGCCCCATGGTGCTCAAATAACAGCCACCAATCCCCAGATGGCCAGAAAGTCACACGCACTTCTGAGAGGGCCAAGGTAAGCCTGTGAACTGTGACTGCAGCTTCCATGTCTGAAACCACCTAGGGTGGCTGGCCTCAGGCGTATGGCAAGAAGGAGAAGGATATTCAGCTGGTGACTCATTAACACAGGCCTCACACGTGTGTGTGTGTGTGTGTGTGTGTGTGTGTGTGTGTTTCTACTCCTTTTCTCCCACACACTCACAGAGCTGCACACACATGAACGTACACAGTCTCAAACATGTAGTCACAAAGAAACATACACACACACATATATAGACTCATACTTCGCTGGTCCTTAATTCTGGTTGGAGCTGCAGCGACTCCAAAGCAGCAAGCGGAGGGTGAGATTCATAGATCTTCGTGAAAATCCCCCAGGTGGGGTGTGTCTGACCCACCTCACCTCTGCCCCCTTCTCCCTGAACCTGGCCTTCCTCCTCTATGGACATGGTCCATTCCCATTTGGTACAAATCCTAGTTCTCTCACTTATCACTGGAGGTCTAAGTACAAGTACCGACACCATCTGAGCCTCAGTTTCTCCCTCTGTAAAGTGGGTAATACTGGTGATGGGGCTACATGGAGGATTTAATGAATGAATACAGGTATTCCCCACTTTCCAAAAGTTGATGCTAGGCCACTTTGCTTATGACAGCCCTACCTGTTTTTTACTAACTGAAATAAATCACAAGAGGATTCCCCCTCTTACAACAAAAGAAGCAAAACGAAAATAACAGTCAGTGTTGGTTTTGCAGCAGCTGTTCTACAGGCCACCAGCACCCTGAGCGGCAATCAGGGCCACCCTAAACTCCTTCCCAGGGAAATACCTTGTACAGATGATGTGTTTATCCTATTACTCACACTTTTACTAAAGTGAATGTAATTTCAGGTTCTTTGAGCTATTTGGTAGGATTTGGTGGGTGATTTTGTGGGATTTGGAACTTGCAAAATTTTTTCCAAATCAATGAATGCTACATTCATTGAATTCACTGAATTTTTCCAAATTCAACGTATGCCTTGTCAGCTTATAACAGATTTCACAGAAACCCTCTGCTTTGGGCTAGCAGGGAAAACCTGTATTTGGAAAAGATTTGGAAAAGAGCTGAGGCCTAGCACAGTGCCTAGCATCAGCCATTGCTATAAAAGGGTTCATTAAGTACAACCACTAGATCATGTTTATCCAACGGCCTTTCTTTGGCTCTTTCATAATGGGTGTTCCCAAGGATAGACTCCTCTCCTTCTCAGGCCCCTAGACTAGGAGGGTAGAACAGAAACTCTCCTCAGGACTGGAAATTCCCCAGGACTGGAAGTGCTACCCCAGTTCCCATGGGGCCCCTCCCAGGGTGGGGGACACCTCTCTCATCGCTAGTGCAGAACCTTGGTGCTATGTTTCGTCTGCCCCACAAACCTTTGACCAGACCCACACTCCTCCAGCATCTCTCCCATTGGACTTCAGTCCTGTTTCCAAGAGGACACTCCCCTACGCTTTCCTGCTCTTTCCCTTCCAGCCTCTGTTCCTGCAGACCCTGATGCCTGAAAAGTCCTCCACCCCCCAACAACCTCAATTCCACTGACAATTTAGGTACCAGCATCTCTTGACCCCAAGACTGGCCCTGGTGCTACCTCTTCTGCCCCATATGTCCTTGGTGTCTGCCCACTAGGAAGCTGTGTAAGACTGGATCTAGGTCTGCTGGACACAGAGGAAGATCTGGCCCTGCACAGGGAAATCTTGGGGGGGATGGTCCCCCTCAGACAATGTCCACAAGCATGAGCTCTGACCCTGTCTCTACATCAGGATGAGTTTGGGAGCCATACCACTCCAGGGCACATCATCCCAGGCTTCGAGGTGATGAGGCCACCCAAGGAGGGAGGAGAGGCCAGGAAAAGCAGCTTCCAGAAAAAGGCATTATTGAAGGAAGCCAGTGCTGGTTGGGGGTTGGTTGCTATAGAAACATGTCCTAACTATCTCCCAAACTGCTGCATGCGCCACTGATGAGATTGTGTTATGGGCTGTTTCAGGGGACACATTAAGAGCCCCAGAAGAGCTTGACTGCTGGGGTTCCCACCACCTAGAGCCGAGACCCTGAAGAACCCAGAAAGGACCCAAGTCCCAAAAGCAACCAGTCCACCTATCCATCCATGGGTGGACTCAAGAATTGAGGAAGAGAACTCAGGGTGCAGAATCACCCCAAAAGTGGCCTGGGGCCCGAGTCTAGCCCCCACCAACCTGGATCTCAACCACAGCCAGAATCTCAAGCTGGCCACAAACCAAGCCACAGCCCTGACCACAGAACAGGTCACAAGCAAAGCCTCAACCCTGTCATACACCCAGCCACAAATTCAGCCACCCACTGAGATAACCAACTCTAGCCTGCCCCTGGCCCAAAGCAACACCGGGCACAACCAGCAGCACAAACCCGAGCGTATTTCCATGCAAAGTCTAAATTCCACGCAGCAGCCGGATGCAGTGGCACACCCCTTTAATGCCAGCCTAGAAAAGGAGACCAGGACTAGAAATCACTTGAGTCCGCAGGTTCGAGACCCGCCTGGGACAACATAGCAAGACCTAGTCTCAAAAAATATCTGGGTGTGGTGGCACGAGCCTGTAATCCCAGCTACCTGGGAGGCTGAGGCTGGGGATTGCTTGAGTCCGTGGTACACCGGGCAACATGAGTCTGCAGTTCCCTGGGGCAAAATAGTGAGACTTAGTCTCAAAAAAATAAACAAACAAACAAATAAATACATTGCACGCAGCACCTGGGACTTCCATGGCTTCACTGACTCTCATCTTCACAGTTCTGTCAGGTCAGAAAACAAGGACTTTGGATCCTGTTTGCAGATGAGAAAACTAAAGCTCAGAGGAGGAGGCTCAGTGGCCTTCCTTCACGCTCCCTATCCCCAGGGGCAGCTTCAGAGTCCCAGTCTCACAACGAGACACAGTTGGCCAAACCAGTTGCTTTGGAAAAGATGTGCTTTTGCAGACCTGCTGGTATCTCATAAATATGCCATTTAAATACCCATTAATTAGCTTATTTAGGAGATAATTAGTGATTAATAGCTTTGACTATCTATTGTACTTGCATGCACTCTGCCAATCAGTCTCCCAACAGTTCTGAGCTATTTGGAACAATTCTCCCCAAGCCCAGATGTCCCCCCTCTGTCCCGCCAGACTCTTGCTCCATAAGGAAGGAGCTTTCTACTCCTTCGAGGGAGCTCCCCTAGCATCAGTCAGGGTGCCACTGACAGCTCTGCCACCTGCAGGCTCCTCAGGACAGCAGTGGGTGCTAGGAGGCTCAAATGCAGGACAAAAGCGCCTTCAACAACTGCAGGAAGGCAGTATTTCCAATTACCCCATAACAAAAGCAGGGAAGAGAGACATGGGATCCAGGCCCCCAACCAAGGGCATTGGAAGGCAGGGTTGGGGCTAGGGACTCTTCAAAGGATGCTGTGGGGGGTCCTCTTTGGAGACCACCGCGGCAATGAGGTGGCCAGCTTGTGGGTAAGGCTACCATCAGCCCAAAGCAATGGCAGCATCTGGGACAGTTCCCAGTGGCAAGGGTTGAGGTGACCCCAATGGGTGACTCCTGCCACCTGCCACTCTAGGCTTGCTGGTGAATACAGTCAGTGCCAAATTGCAGCACCAGGAATCACCGGGAGGGACCCTCGAAGGCGGGATTGCATAATATGCCGTGGCTGCTCCAGATCATACAGTGCCAGAAGGAAACAAAAAGGCAGCGAAGGATAAACACCCCCTCCCCCCCACTGGGCAGTAATGGGAAAGCTGAAAATAGCTCTTTTTACCACAAGGGATGATTCCAGCGTTGCTCAACTGGGACTAGCTTCTCAGGGGGCAGGAAGTGGGGGCGAGGGGAGGGAAGGAAGCCACCAGGGATAGGGCAGGTCAGAAGGCTTCTGCTCTGGACCAATTTGGAACAGCTGAGAAAAGGTCAGAGGGATACGAGTGCTGGGTGGCCACAGATGCTCCCAACATTGCCCCCCCTCTCCACCCCTCAGCAGACAGACTCCTGGAATCTGTCTCCTCCGGGTCACAGTACCCCATCACCACTCCCAGGCCCCACACATCTAGGTCTCTCCATGAGGGGGTCAGGGCACGGGGCATGATGTGTTCAACAAATACCCAGAGCCGAGCAAACAGAGTCAGCAGCGGGCAACTCAGTGGAGGCCTCTGGATCCACCAGAACTCAGCACCCCTCCCAGACAGAGCCCAGTATTTCTATTTTTGCTTTCAACCCTTGTTTGGCATCCCTGGCTAACAGACAGCTACGTCCCCTCCTGCAGAAGTTGGGTCACCTGGGAAGGGGAACAACTCCTCCTGGCCTCCCCTGCCCCAGGTCTGCTAATGCATAGGCTTCCAAAGGCAGGTGAGGCTTTGGATGCCTTGGGCACCTGGCCCTGGCAGAGCATCAGATCTGAGCAACCTGCTCACTGGGTCTGAGCAGGTCTCGCTGAGAAGCCCAGCGAGAAGCCTGGAGAGCACAGCTTGCTGCCCAGAACTGCATGACAGCAACGCAACTGCCCTGCAGTCCTGACCACACACACAGCCCTCTTCACCACAGTCACCAAGCCCTCCCCCCCAAGCCGCCCCTACCCTCTACCCCCCCCCCCATAGGCCACAGCCCAACCCTGATGGGGCCACACAGATAGATGCTGAGCTGGGTGCACACACAAGTGAACCTCTCCAAACACAGCCTGCAGGAGACAAGTCAGCTCAGCTGGGCCCCGCCCTGGGAACCAAGCTCCCACCCCTGAGCCCCTGACAGGCAGAAGGCGGGTTCCCTGCCCCCGGCCACCGTCCTGCAGCCTGTGGGGGCTGGTGGCCACACAGCTGTGCAGGCCTCCGCAGGCAGACACGGAGCCCCGGAGGTGGCATTTACCTCCGGAGTGACTCACTAGGCTCCCATTCCTTTGCGAAAGGGGGTGCAATTTAGCATTTTCTTTCTCTAGAAAACAAGAATTTTAAAAGAGAGAGAGTGTAGAGAGAATTGAGGGAGTGGGTGGGGAGCTCAGAGCTCATTTGATTTCCAAACTCATTTGTTATGCATTCTCTCCTGCCCCCTCCCTTCCCCAGCCCTTCCCCTGGGACCCTGGTGGTCCTCTTCCAAAGGGCTCCTGGCTGCAGACCTGAGTTTGGGCTGGGATCTGAGGCCCCCAGGAGACTCAAACCCCCCACGACTCCATCCTCAGATCCCTGTTTATTCCCCATGCCTCCCTGCTGAGAGGGGCCTTCAAGGTATGAGACTGGAGACAGTGAGGTGTATACCCAGTAAAGTCAGCAAAAAGAGGGGCCAAGAAAGATTAAAAAGTAAGAGCAGTGTGGGAGCTGAGCAAACTTTAACCTTGTCCTGATGCCGAGTTCTTCCTTCCCTTTCCCCTTTTATAGATGAGGAAACTGAGTCCCAGATGGGCAGTTAAAGGTCAACCAGGAAAGTATCTGAAAGAATCTTCTTGATTAGGCAATTGAACTCCTAGGAATGCTGAATCCAAGGTCTAAAGTCTAATTCCAACTCCACCTCTAACTTTATATGTGACTCTAGAACCAGATTTTCCAACCTTGGGCCCTCAGTTTTCTCATCCATGAAATAGGAAAAACATCAGCCCTGCCTTGGAGAGGCAGTCAGTTCCTACAGAGAAGCCCTCAGTGCTCAAAGTTTCACTGGCCTCTGAGAGGCCACACCCTCTGACCTCTGACCTCAGAGAAGTCCCTTCTGGCCTCCATCTTCCACCTGCATAAGGAACAGGGAGATCTCCAAGCTCCCTTCAGTGCTGAACTACCACATATCTTAAGAGGTAATGAGAAAACATCACAGCTTCTGGAAAGCCCGACACAGACATCGGGGCTTAGGCCTGTGCTCACACTCTGTGCCCTGCCACTGGACTTCCAAAGGCCAGCCAGGTTATGGGGACCTCCAGTGGGGGCAGGGGCTACCAGTACAGGGTCACCAGCCTGAGGTGGGGCTTCTGTGTGAAGTGCTGTCTTTGACTCATGCAGCCACACCACAAGGCAGGGCTGAGGCAGCAAAGGGTCCCAGGCTGGGCCTGCTAGGGCCTGCTGGAACCTGTCCATCTGCTGCTGTGGCAGATGAGCAAGGGACCTGCCCAAACTCCAGCATATACCAACTACAAGGAAGTCCAGGAAGGCTTCCTGGAGGTTAAGTTTCAGGAAGGCCCTGAGTCTGGACACAGATATCTGAGCTAGCCCTAGCATGCCCCTGGGTGGAGGTGGATGTCCAGTCTCCCAGCAGACCACAAAATCCCTAAGCAGATATACAGCAAAGCCATCCTTGTACCCCAGGCCAGGTTTTCAGTCATGCCTCCAATTCCCTGGCACCTCCCTAAAGTCCTGAGAGCCCCGCTGCTGCTCCCCTTCCCAAGCTTCCAACATTCTCTAAGGTACCACCAGTCCCTACCCATGGAAGCCAAGGAACAGTGGCTCCAAGGGAAGCTTGGCTCTGAGCTTGCACCTCAGAGCAAGGGCCAGTCTGAGAGTCTGAGCCTAGAGCAGGTTCCAGGCACAGGTCAGCAACCACCTTTCTCTATGACCTTGGAAAATAGCTACCCCTCCCCAGGCCTCAGTGTCCCCTAATTAATGAGGGGCTTTGAAGATGAGGTTCTGGAAGCATCCCCTCCAGCCCGCCCACTGCCAGACTGGTGTTTTATTGACTTGAATTCAACAGATTCAGCCCACTGGCTCCTCCCCTCAGAACAGAGGCCAACACCTGGGAGTGAATAAACTGGTTCCTCTAGCCTGGAGGGCCTGGTTTGTACTGTGGCCCCAGCCAGGCCTCTGCAGCCCTTCCTGTCCCAGCCTGAAAGGTCTCAAGACCCTTTTGGTTGCTGGCTCTAGAGGGTGGGTCTCCCATTTGCACTGCATCAGGGCTGGCAGACACCCTGGGAAGCTGTTGAGGTACAGAGGGAGGGCACAGTGGTGCAGGGAGGAAGGGAGGGGCAGTGTGGCTGGCAGGAACCAGAACCAAGTGTTCCCAACAAAGACAGCTGTGCCAGGCTGGCCTCTCCCACCCTCGCGGGAGCCCTCGCATAACATCAAGAGGAGTCTGTGAAAAGCCCCAGTTCTTCCCAAGGAACTCCTGTCCTCAATACCCTCCATAGGTCCTTTCAGCCTCTGCACCCCTCTGTGAACCCTCCACCCCAAGAGGCCATTCTCTCCATCCTTGAACACCTCTCACCCACCCACTCCCATTCCCACCCTATGGTAGTTCTTTCACATTCACATCCTTCCCATTCCCACCTCCTAACCTTTGTTCAAGCCATTACCCACCCACCCACCCCACCCACCCCCACCCACCCCCGGAAGCCTGTCTTTTTCCACCTTCTTGTCCAAACTCTGCTAACTTTTAAGGCCCGTCTCCAAAAAAAAACCTAGCCTCCACTGGTTCAGGGCACACCAACCTAGTCTTACCTACACTGTACAGGGACCCAGCCCGTAGGCATCTCCTCACTGTTTATCACCACTTCCTAAATGGAGTTCCTGTAGCCCCCTCTCTCTCTCGGCCCCATCTCCATTATCTGACTTTCATCCTGAGTAGGGCTCTTTTGTACACCAGATGGAAAGAGCTCCCTCAAGGCAAGACCACAGGTTCTCCTTCCCCCCTTCTTCTGGATGTCAAGATTGGATGACAAAGGGCATGCGAAGGATTCTGGTCTGTGTGACTGAAATCACTGGGAATGGTAGTGACCCATTTGGGATCCATGCTTCATGATCTATCCAATGTTTTATGGGACCTGATAACATTTTCCCTGGTACCTGAGTTCTCTGACAAAACGAAAGTCCTTAATTGCTCCTGTCTGAGAGTGGACACACCATGGCTAGCTGCTCAAGTTGTTCACTGCACAGATGTGGAGGCTCCATTCAGAGAAGCACAGTGTGATGACTCTGGACGGCCCTGAGGCTCAAAGTCTTGTCTCATCCCTCAGCTGGGGGGACCCTTTGTCATATTTTAGAGGTACCACCTCATAGGTGGTGGAGCAGACCCCTCACTCAGTGGACAGGGTCTCATGGCCTCCACCTTGGCCTTCAGCCTTTGTTGGTTGTAGTGTCACTCCTAGAATGATCATTTTGGATCAGCAGTTGTCCATCTGAGTTAGATGGTCATGAATAGCCACCCTTCTCTGTGTCATCTCCTCCTCAGGCCTCAGTTTCCCTAGCCATGAAAAGAGGGACCTGGTCTCCTGATCTCCAACAACTCCCTCCCTTTTAAAGCTCACAATCTATTCTACAACGATGGTGTCAGTGGACAAAAAGCGAGTGTCATACAGGCATTGCTAACCGCTGCTTTCAATTCAGGAGAGAAGGCACATTTATAAAATGCAAAACAGCCTGAGAGAGCTGGGGGGTGGGGGTGGGGGGAATTGGAGATTGTTAGGGTCAAGCCCAAAGGATCTTTGGGTGGCAAGTGAGCATGAAAAAGAGAAGGCTGGGAGTTGGAGCCGCAGAGCCCTGAGGCACAGGGTCAAGCGTGAAATTGCAGCAGGAAAAACAAAATGTTAGGACTGCAAGGGACACTGATGCTGGGAGCAGGGCAGTTTTTTCACCTGTCACTGGAACAAATTGCCATGAACTCTCTGCCGAGGGACCCACAAGCCAAGACAGAGGGACGGAGACCACATTCCTATCCAGTGAGGGGGGGGGGGTTGCCCTTCTGGAGGCAGGGATAGATTTGCTCCCCGAATGCTTAAGAGTCCAACAGACTAGGCCACCTTCAGGGAGATAGTTCTCTGAGTGTCTGTTTGCAGATGCTTTAAAGGGAGAAGAGTAACATTTCCTCCCTCCTGGGACCACTATGCAGTCAAGTGCTTAGCACATTGCCTAGTACATAGTACAAGCTGCAACTGTTAACGGCTATTAGAATGGCAGTGCCCTGGCAGGTGATCTGTGCACAGGATGTGTGTGCACACACACGTGCATACACATGCAGACAGAAGAAGGCAGAGGGCGGGACACACCCTGACATGTGCCCTTTGAGGAGGGAGGGTAAGGACCCAGGCACAGAGGAAGGAGGGAGACAGCCTTTTCCAGCCTCATTGGTGTCATCTTGAGGTGCCTCCCTCAGGAGGAGGAAAGGGAGGGAAGTGAGAAGGGGGGTGTTTAGATGTTTTCCATACTTGCTGTGTCTCACACAACCAGCCCCACCCCAACAGAACTCCTCACGGACAGAATAGGAGGGTATGCTCAGGCAGCTAAGTCACCACCAGAGCTAGTATACGACCCCCCAACCCCCACCTCCTCCCCAGATCAGACACGGTCCAGAGTCCCAGGCAGCATCTATGGGGTGGCGGTGGATTTACACACAGCCCCGCAGTATTCCCACTGAGAGTGTATATGGGTAAATTCGGACTCATTCCATCACTGCCATCATTTATGGTAGGGGGGTGGGGTTTGCACCAGGTCTGGGCCAAGTCTGAAGGGATGGCACAGCACCTACCAATGTTACAGGTTGCGTGTGAGTTCATGGCCTATTCACATGCCCCCCTCGCAAGCCAGCTCTGCTGAAGCCAGGCTTGCTACCCCCGCTGTATGGTGGGGGTCCTGGGGATGCATGTCCCTCCAGCCAGGCCTCCCCAAGCATCTTGAGGTCCAAAGTGTGCAAACAGCATAGTCTGGTCCACCTTCAGATCCCCATTACCCAGCCCATCGGCCTGGCACAGGGCAGATGTTGGTGAATGAACGTCTGGGTGAATGAATGAACAAATGACTATCGCCCACTCACTCAAATCACGGGCTACACCACCTGAGTCTGAGGGTGGGCAGAACCCACAGAAGCCCAGAAGAGGTCCCCACCTTTCATCCTCGACACCTGAGGCTCTGCCTCCCGGGGTCTGGGTTGGGGGAGGGGGCAAGACGCTCACTAGCCAGCGGGCAGAGTACCCCTCCTTCTCAAGAAGAAATCTGGGTCTCCTGACTGAACTGGGGGGCGGGGTGGGGTGGGGTGGGGGTGTCGCGTCCTGGATGGAGCAAGCGGCAGGACAGGGGGGCGCGTCCTGGTCCGCGCTGGGGGGCGTGGGATGGAACGACGGCCGCGGGACATCCTTTTCGGTCCCGCGCCGGGCTCTGCCCAGGGCCTCCAGAGGGTGGATCTAGCTCCTCTCAGCCAGACTGGACGGGGGTGCCGCAGACATAGCCCTTTGCAGCCGGGCTCTGGCTAGGGGCACGAGGTGTCCCACGAGGTGACTGGGGGCGCAGGAAGGACGCGGCGTGCGCGGAGCCCCCTCTCCAGGCGCCGGGGATCCGACCTCGCCGCGATCCGCTCCAGCCCTCCCGGAACCTCCGCCCACCTGCGCTGGGGGCGCACCTGGGCTAGCCGCCCCTCCTCGAGACGCGCGGGCCCCTCCCCCCGGGCCACCAGCCCTGCCCTCCAGTGCCCGCCCTCACCTGCACGGCCCGCCTTGGCCATGGCCCGGGCGGCGGGCTCCAGCTGCGCTGCCCGCGCTCCTCGCGGCTCCCGGGCCCGGCCCCGGCCGCCGCGGCGCCTCCGGCCCCGAGCGGACTCCGAGCGCCGCGCCCCGCGCCCCCGCCCCGCTCGCCTCGGCCGCCGCCACCGCAGCCGCCGCCGCCTCGCCGCCTCGCCGCTCCCTCCCGCTCCCTTAAAGGCGCCGAGCGGCGGCCGCGCCAACCCCCCCCCCCCCGCGCCGCGGGGAGGGACTGACGAAGGAAGGCGCCCAACACCGCCCCCGCGGGCCCGCACCCCCGCCCGGGGCCACGGCCGCCGCGCGCCCGCCCGCCGAGCTGAGCCCCGCGCGGCCACCGCGGCGGGTGGGGGGTGGCAGCCGAGGGGCGACGGCGGGCGACCGAGAGCCGGACGGGCACGGGACGCCGAGCAGAAGCCGCGCGGGAGAGACGGAGACGCTGAGGCGCGGCGAGGGACGCGGGCACGAGGGCTGGAGTCAGCGGCGCGGGGAGCCCGAGACCCACTCGGGAGAAACGCCCCTGGGGTCGACGCGCCCGCGGGGAGAGGGGGCTTGAGAGACCGCAGTTCGGGGGAGACGAGAGACCCGGAGGCTGGCCCGGAGCGGCGGCGAGCAGAGGGGAAGAGAGGGAGGCAGCCTCTCAGGGCGGTTCCCGCTGAGCCAGAGGGAGGTCGCTCCGTGGACCCCGGAGAGGAGGCCGGCCTTTCCCTCCGCCCCAGCCCCAGGGTTCCCGGGATCTTGGAGGTCTGACCTGGCCTCACAGGAGAAGGGATTTGACCCTAAAGGAATCTGTACGACGCGGAAGTCCCGCCCGGGGTACCAGGCCTGAGAACCCTTTCTCTGACCCCAGGTTAGGGGGCTGTGAGCAATGCCCCCCTCCACTTTCAAATAAGCCCACATGCAGAGCGCAGGCATCCTCCTGAGCAGGTCTGTGACACACTGGGGCAGCCTGGGTTGTGGCTTTTGCCTGCCTAGTGGCCCCCTGGGGCCCATGGTCCAGCCCAGCAGGGGACACTAGATAGCCAGCTGCCTGACAGGGGCTCAGAGGAAAGCCCTAGCGCAGAGCAGTCCTCTGTAGCCAAGGCTGGGCCAGGTCTGTGCACCCAGCAGATGCCTCATCAGCCTTTGGCAGCTCCCATCATCCCCCCCAAGCCAGCGACCTGGCTCCTGCTGCTAGAAAGGGGTGCCAAAGCTGCTCCTTGGGTGACTTTTCAACTCCCACTGAGCCGTCCACCAAGAAGATGCTCTCTGCTTGCTTCTGATCAGTTGGTGCAGGCCAAAGCCCAGCTGTGATCTGCAGCCAGGGACCCCACCCACCACCCCCTTCCAGGGAAAAGGCCAGTGACAGTCCCACTACTGGGCTAGTTACAGGTCTGATGCCAGGGGCCTTTGAGCCCCTTTATGGAAACAGGGCACACATGGGGGGGGGGAAGGGGTCTCAGTTGCATTTAACCCCTCTGGGGTTTTGATGCCATCCACAGGATCCTCACCAAGTAGCCCTTCAGTCCCTGATGGCTCCATCCAAGGACAGGAAGCACAGTGCCTCAGGCCACAGTGCTCCCATCCCGATGCTGTGAGAATATATTCCCCCACTGGAGCAGGAATCTGCATCCTGCATGACTGCGAGTCCCATTCTGGCTTCTGATGCTGCACACAACGAAGACCAAGGCTTCTCAAAATCAGCTGTCTAGCTCCCTACGTGATTCCCATCTTAGGGGGAACAACCACCTTGGTTTGCTAGAATTGTCCTAGTTTTAACACCAGAAGCCCCACATCTCAGGAAACCCTCAGTGCCAAGCGCTCTGGAGCCAGCAGCACCAACTCCAAGCAGACAGAACCTTGAGGGCCTCCAAGCTCAGGGCCCCAGAGCTGCTCAGCAGGCAGGGTGCCACAGCCACCAGCCAGGAGCCAGAGTGGCTGGGAGCCACAGCCTGAGTGCAGCCGGGATGAGAGCAGTAAGGACTATTCACTTGGGGGCTTTACATATGGCGTGTCATTTAACCCTGGGGAGCCTCTGAAGTGTCTCCTATGACACATTTACACATAAGGAAACAGGCTGAGAAAGTTAGTGCTTGTGGCCAGGCAGGCTTAGATTTCAATCCACACCCTGTCCATAGTCCCTCACTGTCTCACTCCCTTCCCTACCTGTGGGGCACAGAGGCTGCCTGCTTAATTAGTGCTCAGACTTGGCCACCTGGTCCCTGGGTGAGTGGTCCCAAAGGAGGCCACGACTATCTGAGAAGCAATAAATCTGTCCCAGAGGAGACACACCTGGGCCAGGTGTGTGTGTGTGTGTGTGTGTGTGTGTGTGTGTGTGTGTGTATAGTATCTACCAACCTAAACAAGCAGCTTTGGGAGGGGATGAATGGAGGTGTTAAGGTGCCAAGTTGACAGAATTACAAGAATCCTCTAGCCAGACTCCCCTCAGTATCCCTACTTCCCACTGCTCAGGTGGGAAGACAGAGACCAGAGATGCTGGGCACGGTGGCACGTGCCTGTAAGCGAGAGCCTATGGAGTTGCAGCTGGGATTAGGGATTGCGGTTCGAGACCCGCCCAGGGCAACATAGCAAGACCTAGTCCCTCAAAAAATAGCTGGATTTAGTGGTGTGCACCTGTAATCCCAGTTACCTAGGAAGCTGAGGCTGGGGATTGCTTGAGTCCATGGTACCATGAGCAACATGAGCCTGCGGTTCCACGTACAAAAATAGTGAGACCTAGTCTCAAAAAAAAAAAAAAAAAAAAGACCAGAGATGCAGGAGACTTGCCACTTCCCAGCTCCATCCGCACATCCCCTCTCTTACCCTCACCACAACTCCGGCCCCTGCCTGACATCCAGTGGGCTGAGCAGCTCTGGACCAAGGGGAGCTGGGGCCCTGGCCCCCCAGGGCAGCCCTGAATGTGCTGGTGCTGCCAGCTGCCGAGAAGCTGCCGCCCTGCCTTCAGACAGAGCAAACACATCAGTTCTTGGGGCCATTAGATTAACTGGTGGGAGTTTACTTCCTGCGACAGTTGAATCGTCCTTAATTGAAGAAAGGAATAACTAGCAATTTAGAGACGCTGACCTCGGCTGCCTGCAGGAGAGAAGCGAGAACCAGCCTGGGCCTCCTGGGTCTCCTGCTCTGTGAAGAAAGAGACTATGTGGGGGTTCCAGGCCCAACACTTCCTCGGAGACCTACTGCCCGCCCTTCCCCTGACCACAGACTAGTCGCTTCTGCCTCCTGGGTGACCAGCTACTCCTGACGCCCACCGGGTGTTACATCTTGGGGAGCTGGAAGCAGGCGCAGCAACTGGGGCAGTTGCCAGGGAGCCATGTGCCCAGATGTGGACAAGTGTGGACAGATGGGAGAGCTGCAGGCCAGTGAGGTGGGAGCTGACAAGGACGACCCTCCAGCATTCCAGACCCCAGGATAGCTGCCCCTCGCAGGTGTTACTCAGGCTTGTGGGCAGGTAGGTGACTGACTGTGCTGGGCGGTCAATATGGGGAGGGCAGTCGTGCCAGACCATGTCCGTTTCCTTTTTGGACGCAGCTGAGACTAGTGGACTTGTGCTGGGCCCCCGCCTGCTGGACCTGTGTGTGGGTGCGGCTGCGACCCGGCACTCTGCTGGCGACTTTGTGAACAGCAACTGAGTTAGGAGCCGAACCTCAGGTGTGAAGCCAAGTCTGTCCACTGCTGATGGCCACTGGTGGAACAGCCTGGGGCAGGGCTCGTGCGCATCCCCAAAGGAGGACACCACCCCTGCCTCTAGCCTCAGTTGGGTTGAGCTGGTTTCTGTCTTCTCAAGGGGGGCATGCTGGTTTTGAGTAAGGGTCTGGAGAGGCTGTGGGACTGTTTTCAAGAAAGGGGACTGTTGGGTGGAATGGGAAAGAAGCTGTGAGGACCAAGCTGATGAAGGAGTCTGTCCAGGAAGTTCCAGCCACTACCCATGGAAACAGCACCATGCATCACCTCTTCCAGCTTCTGCAGCTGGGGCTGTGCTATGTGACTGATGTCGAGACTGGTGAGCTTGGCCCCAAGCAAGCCCAGCAGCCTGCAAGTTATACTTAGACCACAGACAAATTGGGAATTGGGTGGAAATCTAAAACTTGCTGCAAGAATGGCTTTCACCTGCTCTCCAGCAAACACCCTCCCTCAAGCCGGCACATGGAGCAGGCAAAGGCAGATGTACTGTCTCAGTCCCGGGTTCCTGGCCTGGCTCCCTCACAAGGCTGCTTATTTCTGACAGATTCCACAACGTAGAAAACCAAACACAGTTGTAGATGATAAGGCACCGAAGCAGAAAGAGCCCAACAGGGTAGGAACCGCCTGTGGTTCCTGGTTACTGGCGTGTCAGTAGGACAGGACAGGAAATCCCAAGTGAATTATGTAAATAGATTACGCAACAGGTGACGCACCTACCCTGCTCTCCCGCACCTTGCTGTGGGTCCAGCTTCTCTGGGCAGAGTCCTGGCTCCTGCCCAGCCCGATCTCCAGCCTGGTCGTCCTGGCTGAGCACCATGGAAATGCAGGGTGGCAGTGTCTGGAGGCCCCAAGGCATCATCTGGACCCCCCCCCAAAAAAAAATTTGTCATTTCTTTTGCTTTAACCTGAGATGCACAACACGTTAGCAGGAGCCATATGACCATCCACATCCCCAGCTCAGGCATCTCCCTCCAGGCTGGCATATGGACCTTTTTGTTTTGTTTTTGGTCTCTTTTGTCCTCATCCCTCATTTCATTCCTCTCCTCCCAATGTGTGTTTTTCCCTATCTTCCTTCAAAAGTTCTTTCTCCTCTGTGTGCGCACGAACACTACAAATCTGTTGTGTGCATTAAACATACATGTCATTTTTAAAACTTTAAATAAAAATGACATAATAGTACCACAGAGCACGTTCTGCCTCTTGCTTTTTCTTCTCAATATGTTCTTGAGAGCTATCACCTTGATAATGTAGGTTTGGCTTGTTCTTTTTGATTGCTGCATAATATTTCATATTGTGAATGAACACACCTCGTCTTATTTTTCAAAGCCCCTCTCAAGCCACTTCAGTCTTCACAGGTCCTCACTGTTAGTCTCCCCGAGGTTGCAACAAGTGCTTCCCACACCCCCTACCTCCCAGCCTTGTGTTCCCACGAAAATTCATCGCCAAATTGCTCTGGAGAGATGGTTCTGCTGATGCCTTCCTCTGACGCATGGTAAGATCGAGGCCCAGAGCAGGGAAGTGACTTACCTAGTTTTGGAACCTGAGTATTCTGAGCTCCACCCACTCAGAACATTCCACCCCCGATCCTGGCAGTCTCCCACGGAGCCAGCAGGGCAGCTGCAGCCTCTTTGGGCAGGCACCCGGCCCAAGATGCAAATCTGATTTCTCCCCCAAGTCAGGATATAGTGGTACCCCCCACAGACTCCCCAGGAGGCAGGGGAGAAGGCGGTGGGGGGGGTCTGAGCTACAGTCCCCCCGCCCCCACCCGGACAGGCCGTGGGTACAACTACAGGAACAAAGCTTGGCAGCTGGGGTGGAAGGGTGCTGCCAACTCCCCAAACAGGCCCGCCCCACACTGCTCCACTCTGCAGAGGCAACACCTCTACATGTTGATACAGATCTTAACTTGGATGTTCGTCTGGACTCCTCAGAGAGGCCCCCAGGGCTCAGGCAGCCCTGAATAAAAGCCAAGCCAAGGTCATGAGGGAGAGGGAACTCCTAAGAAAGGGGCATCCTGTCAATCCTCCTGCCTCCAGACTGCAAAGATTTTAGCTGGCTGGAGGGCTCCTCCTCATACGGCTCTGAGGGTGACGACACGTCAGCCACAATGACAGCAACAGCCACAGTGGCAATGGTATTTGCTGAGCCCACTTTAAGTGCTCTTCCTGTGCTACTGCATTTAACCCTAAGGGCCATATTGCCAGGGTGGGATTATTATCACCACTCCTGTTGACAGATGAGACTGAAGGTTGGCCAGCCTGGGATCTTTCTGTAGATCTCGTAGCTAACACGTGGCATGCCCTCTGACGGGCACCATGCCGCCTGAGCCACCCTCGAGACAAGAAAACCCAAGATAAAACCAGGCCACAGGAACCAAGAGACTGAGGTTCTGCCACTGACTACAGGTGCAGCTGAAGTTCACCGCCCATCCTGTCTCCAGTCTCCTCACCCACCTCCTGCAGCTCGGCTCTCCGCCCCGGTGCTCCCTGCCCACGTGTGGGGCACCAGGCGGTGGAGAAGCTGAGTGGGCAGGGCTTCCAGGGCACAGACGAGGCAGCAGGTTCGGCCTCAGCGGAGGCCCCAGGACTCTCCGTGCCGCCTGCTCTCTCCAGCACTGCCAACCCACTATCCCGGGCAGCTCTCCCAGGTGGCCCTCCTCGGCCATCTATTCATATTGGAATTTGAATGTTTCTGGTCAGAATGACTAAAAGGCTGAATTTTACAAGGGTTTTGAAAGTGAATTGACTCCACTTATTAAAGATAGACTAGATTACATGCTGAGCGGAAGGACGCTCTGGAGATTCAGACGCCGCAGCCTGGCACGCAGAGACAACCTCCCTTTCCGAGCTGCTCCCGGTAAACCGCAGCGGGAGACATCGCACAGGGCAGGTGCCAATTAAATTAGCTGCTGAGGGCTCACAGTCCATCAAGGAAACATCCTGGGCCAGAATAAAGCTACAGTTCTGGAAATCCCCTCTGGTTATTTTATGTAAATCTGTTTCTAAAGGAAGGAAGGCAGAGACTAAAGGCAATGCGCTCCTGGGAAGCCCTGACTTTCAGCCGGCAGCTGGGCAAAGGGGGAGCACGGCCAGGCAGCTGGAGAGGGTGACCTCCCTACAAGGGGCCTCCAGGCAGGGTGGGGCGTAGCTCTGCTCCTTGTCTCCAAAGTCAGGGTGCTGGTCACTGCACCCCAAGTGAGCCGAGACTTGCTCTGGGCCCAGGAGCAAGATGACAGGTCACCTTAGAGGTGGGCCTGTGAGTGTTGGAAGAACCTCCAGCTCCCACTCATTGGGTTCAACTCGCCCTTGGTGGTCACAGCCCTTCCCTGTGCCGACAGTAACTGGGCCCCAAAGACACAGAAAAGCAGGGACCGGTGGCAGAGCAGGCTCAGAGCTCAGGATGCTCTCCTCACACCCTCCCAGGGAGGTGTAGGGCAACAGTCTCTACTACTCCTGCTCCCCCATGGCCCCCCTGTGATCCTTGCTGCAGGAGAAGCAGCAGCCCCTTGTTGGTGTCCAAGCAGTAGCGTGGCCTATAGAAAGGACCAAAGTTCTGGGCAGTGGGCAGGCATTGCAGATGCTGGCTACTATAACAGGCACAATCTCAGGCTCTCTTCAGCTAAAGGGAATTGACTGGCATCAGAGCCTGACAGGAAGCTACAAGGACAGGATTGCATCATCACACACAGTTCCCACCAAAGCCCACTCCTGAAGCCCTGCCAATGGCTTCTACAACCCTGGAAGAAAGTATTGCTGTCTGCTATTTAGGGGTATGTGGCTGAGACACATCTGAGAGTTCCCTGTCACTGGCACTCCTCCCATGAGGTCCTGGCACCTTCCCTACTAGGGGCTTTAGGGGAGTCAGAGTCAAGTGCACCCAGGACAGAAGAGCAAGCAGCCCTCTGAGGCATGCTTTAGCTGAGGCCCCAGCACGCTCTCTCCTGTGAAATGTTTCACATTATGACAGCTCATTCTCAGCAAGAACAGCTACGATTTTCAGAGTTCAGATTAGATTGCAAGCTATGGAAAGTAGAACTTAATGAAAGCCTCCTTGGCCTAGGAAACCAGAAACCTCAATTTAGGGAGGTCAGAATCTATTTTCCTGCTCACTGTGACGTTGTTAGAGACTCCCAGAGTGGGAGAACATGTCTTGGTGCTTCAGAAGAGAGCTCTGGTTGACAAAGTCAGAAGAAAAGGGTACAGTCAGCAAGTACCTGACCAGGAAAATGACGTTGGAGTAAGTCCCAGTTCTGTCGCTGATTGCCTATAAGATCTACCCCTATTCTGGGCTTCTGTTCTCATGTGCGGAAAGGGGGTAAAGTACCCTCCTTTGCTTACTTTAGAGTTAGAAGTTGGACAATACATGCAGCAGGGATGCTGCAGTTCACATAGACCACTGCAGGGAAGGGCAGTCTCAGAAACAAGCACTCAAACCTACCTGGATCTGAGGAATGGTGAGACCCCAGAAAGTGGAACACAAAACTGCATGTGGGTGCATGTGTATGCACATGTATGCAATGTGTGTGCACACCTGGGTTAGGTATATAAGTATACATATTATGCATGTGTAATGTGTATATATAGCATACCAATGTGCATGTATCGGTGTACATGCATTTATGTGTGCACACTGTGTGTACGTTTACACACGTTTACATATATTTTCTAAGGAAAGGATTCATAGTTTATTCCAGATTTTTAAAGAGGTTCAGACCCTTCAAAAGAATTCCTATTTTAGCTCATCCTTTGTGCAGCTGGAAAACAGGCCCCCAGCCTGTTTTCAGCAACTGGGGAGTCTGGGGCTTGCGTCTAAAGTGGTGAATGATTACCTGAGTAATTAAATGCTTTGGCCGACTCCAGTCTCGCCCTGCTGCCCACCCCCATGACCAGGCAGCCTTCTGCTATGTCTGCCCTGTTCACACTCACCCCAAGTCACACTTTCCCTGGGTCATACCTCAGATCACACTCCCCCCAAGTCACAGAGCCCCAGGTCACCATGCTGCAGCAATGCTCCTGTGGGGGTCTCACACCCCAGTAGGGGCAGAAAGTGAGGACAGAGCAACATTGACCGAAAGGCTGATATCCTAAGGCCCGCCTTGCTTGTCTTTGTGAATATCGCACTACTCTATGGTGTAGAGTAGTTCCCCCATCTGTTCCAAACACACCTGGAATTTCAACACTAAAGCAAATGTGGGCTGGGGTGCCACTGACCTGGCTGCAGCTTCTCACCGGAGAGCTGGGAAGGCTGCTGCAGGTCCTTGAGGATGGCCACGACCTCTGACGCTTTGCACAGATATAAGATCCATTACCAAGCCCCAATAAAGGTGAAGAGGCAGGCCAAGGCTGGAGGCAGGCAGAGGCCCAGCTTGACTCATCTAGAGGCAGAGGCTCAGGCCCAGAGGCCCAGCAGCCACCCCATCTCGGCTGCTGGAGGGCTGGCCTCAACATCAGCCCTTCTCCCAGGCACCTCCCGCGGATCCCCATTGTTCTCGATTCAATAGTTCAGGCAGTGATTCTGTTTCTCATTCACTATAAAAGCCTGTCCCTATAGACCTCTTGGCACATTTATTGTGAGGCTGGAATCTATGACGAATTGGATTTCAGAGGAGGGATTGATTAAATACAGATGGAGCGCTTGGCAGGGGCCTGGGGCTCCCAGTAGATTCCCCCATTTAGAAACAGAATAAAGACTAAGAAGCTCGAACAATCATAATCTGGGACAAATCATGCTTTCTAGGGAAGGGAGGGGGGAGGGGAGGGAGACCACTCATCACTGTTCAAGGGCATCGTCTTGAAGGTGGACAAAGATTTTTGGTCAGGAGGAGCAATGAACTGAGCTACTGAACTCACTACCTCACTCGAGGCTTGCCATGTTCTTCCTTTTACCCACCTTGGGATTGAGATGCCACTGTTGTTTCAGCAATTGTTGAACACCTGAGTGTAACTGCGTTTATATTCGCACAAATGCTCTCCCCCACCCCCAGACCATTATTTCCTTTGCCTGAAAGATCCTGTCCCCCTTCTTTAATCACCAGAACTGCATAATTCAAATGCTACCTCCTCCATGAAGACCACCAGAATTGCAATCCTCACAATCCTCACTCAGTAAAGACGAATCACTCCCTTCAACACACCACCATGATATTCTGTCTTCCTCCCTGTTTCACTTTTGTGTTCTACCTTCCAAGGGCCTGTGCCTTAACTCTTCCTGCATTTCTGTAGCATGTAGTGAGCCTTGAATGAATGTCAATCAAATTAAAATTTGTCTTATCACCTTATTATTACTACATACTATTATTTGTAGTGTACATTGGCCAGTCTTGCTCTTCTGCACTAATTCCCTATGCTTCAGATGGCAGAGCATTCATTTTTGGTCTAGAAAACTGCCCCTTATCCATGCTCAGTCCATGAAGTGGCGCTGCTGTTCATCTCACCTTTTTCCAGCATGGACATGTGACTCGGATCTGACCAATCATAGCACAGAGCCAGGGGTTTCTCTGGCACTCAGGGAATGAGGGGCTTCTCACTGCTGGGCTTGCTAGATGGAAAAATGTCAAACCACCAGTGCCCAGTGTGCCACCATGTAGGGACGGGCTGCCTGAGAAGCATGTCTTTAGGAGGCAGATGGGGGACATAGAGGCTGAAACTGGCTTTGTCACTGAGGCTGGTCCCCTGGGGCAGCAGGCCATCTGTGCAACCGTGCTCAGGTCCCACCCAGCAGGATGGTACCAGCAGGTCCAACTTGGCATGAGCCCTTGGCACAGGTAAAGCCACAGCATAGCATGTGGCCTGACATGGGCCTACAGAGTGGAACCCCGGCCCCTGGTGGCAGGCACTGAGAGGAGAAGCCTGACTAACAGGCCTGGGATGAACACAGCAGGAGCCTAGAAAGAGTCAGATTGTCGTCAGATCCAGTGATGCACATTTTGTAGTTGGGCAAATCTCTGCCTCACTCGGCTTTGGTTTCATCCATAAAATGGGTTAGTTGCCTCTATTTTGGTGTTGGTATGAGATAGTCAGTGAAATTAGTCAGCATTCAAGCAGCAGGTTATTGCCATTACTCGTGGGCTGGATGCTGGTCAGCCCTAGTAGGTGCACAGGGCATGAAGGAGGCAGATGGTGGACCGGATGGAAACTCGGCAGCTACTCAGTCCTGGATGCCGGGTTGGCTGTGCTGAGTGGGTTGGAGAGGGTAGGAAATACAGCCAAGTCATCTCTGTATGCCCAGAATGAAACACAGAGCAGAATCACAGCAAATATTTAAAAATGGAGCTTGCACTTACAATTGACATCTGCTGAGATTTTCTAGACCATCCAAGAACCACCTACTTCAGAGAAAGACAAAATTGTGTCCGAGAATGGAAAGGATACTAGGCTTGAAGTCAAAAGATGCAGATTTTTAGTTCTGTCTCTGGGGAATGCATGACCCTGAACAAGTCCCTACATTTCTGTGGGCCTCCATTTCTTCACCTGTGAAATAGGACTATGCTACTTGGCCTGCCAGGCCTGTAAGAAGGTAGCCTAGTTCAGAAACCTCTGGCAGCACCAGAAGCCCCAGTGCCACCGTGCAGGAGTACAGCACATGCTAGGAGGCAGCCTGCAGCCAGTGGTCATCTGCCTTGGGGTGGCCTGTGGGGACCCACATATATTCTACTGGATCAGGAAAAGTGCCTTCCAGTGTTGGGTTTAAAGGGTCGGGAAAGGAGAGGCACAGGATATTTCACAGCAAAGAACACAATGGAAGGAAGAAAGCAAGGCAAGCACTTCACAAAAGGAGCTGAGAACAAGCCACATTTCTCTTCCAAGGTCCCAGTGAGAAATCTGATCACCGACATCTCTGGAGCACTTGCTCCCTGCCAGGTCCTATTCTAGGTGTTTGCTTGGCCACCTCTTGATCCTCCTGCCCCTGGTGAATTGCTATTCCCATTTCACACATTAGGAAACTGAGGCCCAGAGGTCACAAGGGATTCTAACTGTGACCAAGCCATCAACCAGCCCGAGTCACTGCCGGCACACAAAGCAGGGGTGACAGTGACCTAGGGAAGAGAGAATACATTTTCATGTGCTGCGTGAATGGTAAAGTGCTGAGATGAGCCTGGTGTTAAATCCCGGCACCACTCACCTACCTTGTTGACCTCTAGGGAAGCTCCTAAGAATGGTGTGTAGGGCTGGGCACGGTGGCTCGTGCCTGTAAGCTTCAGCCTATGAAGCAGCCGGGGCTAGGGATTGCAGTTCGAGTCCCACCTGGGGCCCGTAGCGAGACCTAGTTCCAAAAAAATAGCTGGGTGTGGTGGTACATGCCTGTAATCCCAGCTACCTGGGAAGCTGAGGATGGGGATTGCTTGAGTCTATGGTACCCCGGGCAACGAGAGCCTGCGGTTCCATGGGCAAAAATAGTGAGACTTAGTCTCAAAAAAAAAAAAAAAAAAAAAAAAAGAATGGCGTGTAGGACAACAGTGGTTAAAAAGAACCACCTCCCCACTACACTTGCTTCTGAGGATGGGACTCTCTGCCAAGAGGTTTTGAAGAACCATAAGGGAAGGTGAGTGCCAGACTCTAGTGTCTGCAGGGTTCAAGCTCAGCCCAGCTTTGGGAACCCCTGGGCCTCCAGGTGGATGGCGAGGGCCCTGGGTCAGGAATCAGAATGCGCCTGCCCCTCTGGGTGGTTGTATTTTGGAGGCCCCAAGCCTCCCTGGGATTCTCCCATTCCTGAGAGGTTGCCAGGAGCAGCTAGAGACAGACTCATCCCAAGGATCCCACCCAGTAGGTAGCAGGCATAGGCATGGGCTCCACACAGGTCCATTGAGCCCCAGGAAAGCTGATGGGTGGGACGTAATGGGGAGCGGAGAGGAGCAGGGTGGTGGGGGGGCAGGTTGCAGTGAAAACAAAGGGCTGATAGTGTGGGGGTGGGGCAGGAGAAGGCAGTGGAAAAGGGGTCTCAGGACAGGCAGTGTCTCGGCCATGATTAGCTTCCAGGTGGACATCAGCCAGGTTGCCCAGGAGTTACACTTCTGGTGTGAGGGTGCCCCCAGAAACCACCAGGAAGGCCTTTTCACAGTTGTCAGGGAAGGATCCAAAGGTATGGACTGGGTAGAGTGACAAAATAAAGTACACCCTGGGGTATGTCCTGGGAGGGATGACCATCACCACCAGGGCAAGCGGATGGAACAGGCAAGTGGCCTGGACTTCCCAAGGGGTAATCCATCCCATGATGTGGGCACAGCAGTGTTCAGAAGAGACCAGGGGAGCCAGAAGAGCAGATGGGAGCAGAGCAGGACCTGCGAAGCCCAGTCCTTTGGCCACATCTGCTGGAGTGTTGGGGTGCTGAGGTGCTGGGGTGCTGGGGCTCTCAGCAGGGGCTAAGTGGTGGGATTAGGTTTAGCTGCAGGAAAAAAAAAAAGTCCAGTTGGGTAGATGGAAAGTCAATCAGAAAAATTATGAGAAGACAGCAGGTTTCGGTCGAGAAAAGTGAATTAGGGTTAGCAGGCAAAGGAAGCTCAAAACAGCTAAGGGGCGGTTAGGGAGAGCAGTGGCTAAAAGGGCTGTCTGGAAGAGTGGGAGCAGTGTTGGGGCACCCTACTGCAGGCAGAGGGCTGGAGGCGACACTTCAGGTTCTATGAAGACTGAGGAGCATGGGCCAGGTGCTGTCCCAGGAGCAGTGACCTGGTTCAGAATCACCATGAGGGCCAGCCTGACTGCAGAATCACCAGGAGTCTGGCCACCAGAACCAGGACTCCAGGGCTCCCCATGTCTGGTCGGCGAGCAGAGTTCTCCATGGTCTTGCTGAGACCTTGCTTGGATCCTTGCTGAGAAGTGGGGGGGAAGCCCTCAGGGTGTTTGTGGGAAGCCTTGAAGATCCAGGCCCCTGTGACAGGGCTCAAGCGACTTAAACACAGGTGGCTATCCAAACAGATCTGAGGCCCTTGCTCCTGGCTGGGGAGCAGCATTGGAGGCCAGTGTTTAGGAAGACACCTGGGTGGGTTATTGCCCTGCAGCTGTTTTTCAGCAGTCCTGAGAACCACAGGATTCCAGGGCTGCCCTTCCAAGGGATACTTGTTGATGAAGATGGGCACTTGATGATCAGCCATAGGCTTGGCAAGGAATTCTCATTGCTTCCTCAAGTGGTCAAAACAGAGTCACTCCAGGACACACTAGACTTGAGAAGACCTACACTGTGATGCCAAGGAAGTGAAGAACTTTCCTCTCCAAATCTAGTGGCCCTGGGGGCCTCATTCAGGTCCTTCCTCCTCACCCCCAACTCAGTGCGCTAGTTTCAAGCCACCTCCCATGCCCTACACTTCCACCCCACTCCCTCTGCACACCCCCTGCTTACCTTCAGGAAAGCAGGAAATGGGAGGTGAAAGGGACCTATACTTCCCCAACCTAACTTCTGCACCAACTTCTGCCTAGAGGGAACAGGGAGCCCAGCACGGATTCATTTCTGTGCCACCCTGCCCATCCCCCATTAATGTTTCTGTACTCCTCTCTAGTCCCAAGCTGCGCTACCTGCCCTCCCTGCAGTCCCAAGGGTGCTGGAGTAAAAACGGAGTCTGCCAAGCAAACCTTATAGCTTGGGGTTGAAACGCTGAGGGCACCCATGCCTGAGAAGGGATCTGCAGGTCCCTCACTGGTGGCATGCTAGCTCGGGTCACAAAAATGGGTGCAGCACAGACATGATGGGCCCCCTGTACAAAACTGGTCCCAAGAAAGAGCACCTTCCTTCTTTAGTTCATTCGAGATAATTTACTGAACATCAATTACATGCTAGAGCAAGACTAGTGGCAGGCGTGAAACAGCTGCAAACCTGCAAGGCCAGAACTGGGAAGCTGCAAAGACCAGAGCGGGGGCTCTAGAAATATACTCAGGAATTTCAGCATCCCTGTGAACTGGGACTGCCTACATAACATAACACGGAAATTGCACTCTGCATTTCTGCCTCTGAAAATCACATGCCAACAGGTCACGAGAAAACTAAAGGCATCAGAGAATGATTGACACACAATCAACTTTGGTTCACAAAGAACAAAAATGCTGGAGGTCTGGGTTATTGCAAGGCTACAAACATTTGGAATTTTTTGTTTGTTTGTTTTAAATAATCTATGTATAACATATCTTTTTATATAATGTAGGCAAAACATGTAGAACATGCTGAGTGGGGACAAGAAGTGACAAGATGATGCACTCAACTTAAGCCAACTCTCAAAACGGTGACAATCATCTCTATGGGGGTAAGCGAGTCCCTGGCAGTTACATCACTGAACACGGGCCTGTCTGATTGAATGACCCTCACTGTGGTCATGTATAAAATGGGGACAATCAAGCAGTGACATGGAAAGCTCCGAGAGCAGTGCTGGCAGAGCACGTGCTCAAAAAATGCCAGCTTTTGGCATTTCTTTCTAGGGGGGTAAGAAAGGGATGGCAAATAACTCCCTCTGCTCATCAAATACAAGTATTCTAAGTGGTTTCTGAAAATCATATTTCAATTTGCCGGTGGGAAAAAAAGATGTCCATTATTTCAAGCAGACATGGATGTACTTTAAAATATTGAGTTTATTTTTAAAAACCAACACAGTAAAAACTGCCACACAAATTACTTTAAACTATCAATGACAGACACGCCTATCAATTCAAATGTAAACACATAACTCCCCAAATTAAAAACTTAATTCCCCTTGAAGCTTTTAAATTCTGAGGGCATATCTAAATGAAGCAGGGAGACAGTAACATTCAATGAAAATCAATTTTGCACAAGTAAGTGTGATCAAGCAGCTCAAATTATCACCTGAAATACTTGTACTTGAGAGAAAAATCCCAGATGACAACACTATATGTGTTATAAAAAGATTCACATTATTCCATGGGGTGTGTCTCGAGTCACTCACTCTTCACATTTCACCGAGCCTCAGGCAAAAACATTTGGGGAAACTTTTTCCAGGCAGTGGCCTTATTTTTATGCACATTCCTTTTTTTCCCCCTGAATTTAGTTTCTGAAAACCCAGAGACTTTGCTCTTGATAAGACAGTAGTTTCAAGAAGTTCGAGGACCAAGGTATTCTGATTCTTAAGTCTCCTTTCTCCTCTTTCTCTGGGAAGAGGTCTTCATACCTAGATCTGTTCTCTCCTCCTGCATTAGGCTTCTTCGTGGAATGAGAACGAGAACCTTCTGACCTCATCAGAGAATGAGCTGCAACCAGGCACAAACTGGTCCTCTTCTGAAGTCCTCCAACTGCCTCTGACTTCAGAGACAGTTTTATATGTTAAAATATGTCAACCCAGAGCAATAAAAAGACTGTGGGGACTAAAAATGTGAAAAACCACCTAGGAACTGAACATTAGAGAAAGGTATGATATTTTGTGCACTGATAACTGAAAGGCTCCTATTTTTAAGTTGCTGCCACAGAGCAGAGGCGTGGCAGCGTCAGTCACCTCTGTGCTCCACACATGCCCATAAGCCATGGGGGGGTTGTGTGGGGGAGGTGTCCCAACAGCAGAGAGCCACAGATGGAAACAGCAGCCAGGTGGTGGGACAGAGTGTGGCTGCACTTTTGTTGGCATCAATGCCACCAGGGACTCAACAGCAACTTGAATCCCTGTGGGAAATGATCAATTTACCTTTTAAAACATTCTGATCTCCACACTGAGCCAGTGAGATAACACATTGTGATAGAAAAATTATACATTAATAAAATATTACATGTCATAATCAATTCACATTTCCAGGACACTGACAAATATAACAAGTGCCATCATAAACTACCAGAACCATCGCTGAGACAAATGAGAAAATGCAAAATGAGGACGGTCTCGCTGGCTTATCCTTCCTTTCAGGAACAGCACCTTCTGCGTCTGGACGTACAGCTGAGGATAAACATTTCCTGAGGGTTAAAACACAGGAAGGCACAGGCCCTTTTGTGTGACACGGCTGGCCCACCATGAAGCATCATTATGGAGCAGCCTCTAAGAATTCTGAGGTGAACACAGCTTCTGCATAATCTTCACACACATCCTGAAGTTCAGCAGCCACAGCCCCCAAAGCTTCATCTACCAGCTCTTCCGAAAAGCTAGAAGATAAACAACACAGCTAAAGGTAGTAGAGCTAAGTGGGGGCCATTCTTTCCCTCAGCTCCATATGCCAACTCTAAGATTTAAACAGAAATTCAAAAGACCAAGAATAGCCAAGATATTTGAAGAAGAAAAACAAAGTAAGAGAGAATACTCCAAATGTGTGTTTTCTCTCTCCACACACATCTTCCCCCCAGTTGAAAATAAATCGCAGAACTGATATCCCTCAAATACTTCAGTGTACATTTCAAATACTTCAGTGTGCATTTCCCAAAGACAGGATATTCCTCTTCAATACAAGTATATGAATTATATATAATTATATACATATGAATATATAAATACATAATCATAAAAATGGTCCATTTAACACTGATACAATATTGTAATCTAACATTTCTCAAATTTTGCCAACTGTCCAAAATACTGTCCTTGAAAAGGAAACTTTCACCAGTCAGGGTTCAGTTCAGGGTCACAGGCTGCACTCAGCTGTCAAATTTTAGTCAACTTTAATCTGCAGTCACTCTGCAGTCTTTGTCTTTTGTGACCCTAATATTTTTTAAAGCGTAGAGGCATCTTTTAGTAGAATATTCCTCAATGTGGGCTGTTTGATATTTCAGGCTAAGCATTTTGAGAACCCATGCCACAGAAGGGTTACCGTACTCCCTTTGTGGGTCTATTAATCCTGTTACAAACAAACATCAATTCTGATCACTTCTTTTTTTTTTAAATGATCACTTATGATGATAGCTGCCAGGTTTCTCCCTTGGGAAGTCACAACTTCACAACTTCCCCTCTAATTAGTAAGTATGTGGTAGGGAGGGACTCTAAATTCCTTTGTAAGTTCTTGCATAGTCTGTCCTTGCTATTCATGTGGATGTTTACTCTTCTACTATTCTTTCAGCGCCATCCTAGATTACAGTCAGAATCCTCAACTGAAAGTCTAACACTGATACTCTTACCATTTTCCCAGACATACAAAACTTGTAACTCTCCTCCATGCATGACCCCCACACCCGACATGTATACTATTCTTACTGTGTGTCTTAAAAGTATACGACCACCTCCACATACCTGTGAAACATCATTTTATACAATTTTCGTTTACTACACATTGATCATTTCCCCTTTATTTATGCCTTCCCATATTTTTGACCTCTCATCTGTGGCCAGTTCTTTGCTCTGCCTGAAAAATACCCTTTTAATATTTTCTATAGTAAAGGTCGACTGGTTATAAATTTTCTCTGCTATGTTTATTCGGAACCTGTCTTTCTTTCTTTCTTGAA
Organism: Uropsilus gracilis; assembly: GCA_004024945.1. Classification (NCBI taxonomy): domain Eukaryota; kingdom Metazoa; phylum Chordata; class Mammalia; order Eulipotyphla; family Talpidae; genus Uropsilus; species Uropsilus gracilis. Next base: position 144,537 of record PVHY01000776.1, on the reverse strand, counting down.
ATATATTTCATTGGACTTAAGCCCAGAATGGCAGTTCTTTTCTTTCTGCACTTGAATAGACAGGTCAGGCTCCCCGCCTGCAATGTGTCTGTTCCTTTTCTTCCTCCAGCTCATCCTGGGAGTTTCTTTTTGTTTTTGATTTTCCAGTCATACTATTATACATATACCTTGGTATGGATTTCTCTTTTGTTTTCTTGCCTGGGGCTTTTAGAGCTTCTTGAGTCATTGGTCTGCCTTTTGATGACTCGGGAAGCCCTGGTCTATGGAGGTTGTTTCTCGCCCTCTCTCCTTTTAGGACTCCAGCCATGGACACACTGGACGTGGTACTCTCTCCTCAATGTCCCTTAACCTCAATTCTTCATTTTAATCTTTTTGCATTTTTCCACGGCCCACACTGCATAGTTTCTTCTGTCCTATGTTCCCAGTCTCTAACTTTCTCCTTTTTGTGCCTAATTTGCCAATGGGCCCACGTAACAAATCCCTAAGTTACGTTCAGAACGTACTTTTCGGTTCTAAAAGAAATTCAGTTGAATTTCACACTTTCTGTCAACTCTAAACTGTGTCCTTTGTCTCCATGAATGTAGTAGGCAGTTATTCTAGTCTTTTGTGGTTGACAGTTGTAATGCCTGGAGCTGCTATGGACACATCCTTGTAATTGTTAGGCCTCTCTGCTGTCTCGTTAATATTCACCTTAAACCAGATATTGTACTTGAAAACTGCAGGGATAATTTAAGTCCAATGATGAGGCTATATATCTTAAAAGATCCTTTATTCATTTATGTCTCTTTCTACCTGGTAGAAATAAGGACAATAATTTAGAACTACCTCAATCCAATTGCAGGAGCTGAGACAATCTAGAGTTGAGGAGTCCCTGAAGGGGCCTAGGCATCTAGGTCACCCTCACCTCTAGAGTGCCACTCTTCAGTGTCCCAATCAAATGGGAGGAGTTCACTAGGGCAACTCCCCCACCTTGGCAAGCCCTGAAGTCCCGCCTCTGTGCTCTGATCTGAAAAGGCTCTCGAAAACACCAGTCATCCCCCTCCAAAATTTACAATCCAGTGCCACACAAAAGGGTTCAACTCCCTGGTCTCTGTCTTGTCCAGGATCCTGGCCCAGTTATTCTTCGTTACCTAGTTAACTTCCTGATGCCTTCAAGCATATATGCTTTATTTTTAATCTAGCTTTTCTATTAGCTGTTATCCTCAGTGGGAGAGGCAGTCCAAATTACCAAGTGCGTCATCACTAGAAACAGAAGTGATTGCCTTGTTTTTATATTAACTTTGCTTTCTATAGCCTACAATGAATTCATCCCCAGACCCTAAGAGAAATATAGAAGCACTCCTATGCACTTAAACACATTAGCCAATGTGTCCATTCTCCTTTTTTAAACCTCCCCTCTCTGGGAACTATTTCTCCTGGAATCCTTTGTCCTCCTACTCCAATCTGGACTGGCTGCTTTCTATGCTTGCTGAAAAATCCCTATCTTGGAGATAACTTTTACCATTTTTCTGGACGTTCCACATTGGATTCTAAGTTTCCTAAATCCCATCTTCCTCTTTCTCAGTGTACACCTTGCACTCGCAGCCCATACCATCCAGTAGTTCTCTGAGAAGCAGTGCACAGGAACCAAATATTTTAAATACTTTGCATACCTAAAACTGTCCTTATTTTATACTTGTATTTAACTGCTAATTCAGATGAGCACAAAATCCCAGGTTAAATTCTGTAAATATGCTCTGGAGTTTTCTGGCAGTCATGCTACTGACAAGAAAACACTGCTCACTTCTGATTATTTGAATGTGCCCGATATGAACTCCCTGGGATCATCTGTCCTCTCCTGATAGCAGGGTGCAATTTTAAATCCAACCAACTCATTCACCAACTATGACAAAAACTTACATACATGCGAGTCTCAAGAGATTTTCCTCAGATACCCAAAGCAGGTTTTCTTCCATCAACGTAAGAGCGCAGCCTCAAAGAGGAAGACAAAGGCCCTACAAAATACAGACTCCAGTTCGGGAGGGATGGAGCCCAACTCTTGAGGCACCCAGAGCCACACTGCAGGCTCTGCATCCAGGGAGCAGTTAGGCATGCGCAGCAGGAATGAGAGTTCAGGAGAGAGCGTAGGGGTGCAGGTGAGAAACAGATCAACTGACTTTTGATCACCAAGAAATTGTATTGGAGTTGTTGGCTACTGGGTGAGAAAAGCGAACACAATTTTAAAAATAAGCAAATACAAAGGCGGCAACTATGAACTCTGGAGTTATGCCTGAAATTTGTTTAAGAAAGAAATGTACCTAGCTCAGTGATGAAAATGCCCTGCATGTTTATAATAAATTTGGGCCTGTAGGGGGAATTTTCAGGGGATCTCCCGCTCACCTCCTCTGCTTTCTTTGGCAGGCTCAATAATAAACTGGCATCAGAGAAGATAAGCATGAGAAAGGACAAACTTAGTCTCATACACACAAAGGTTTATATACTATAGAAACTACTGAATGACTAGTTTATATCCTTTTTTTAGACAAAGAAACAATACATCTGAGAAAAACAGACAGGATCAAGAAATTCTGGAAGGTTTTGGTTGGACAACTACATCAGTGAGCTGCAGCAGAGCTCGTTTAGCTTGCCGTCCTCTTTTCTGACAACCAGGGTGTCTCTCCATCTCTGTGCAGGAGGGGGTCTCGTACACATATTTATGCTCTGCTTTCCGGGGAAAAGAGAGGAGAGGGTAAGAGATTTCTGCTCGTAGGAGAAAGGGATGCTTAGGGTATCATTAATTCACTGCTTCTTTATTTCAAAATAACCAACAAGCTACTTTGATACCTCTTAACGCAGCCTGATCTGGCACCCAACGGCCTGTCACAGACCTAGCAATTAACCACTTACATAAAAGAAGTCTAGCCTTTCTTCCCATATTTAGCAGCAGTAGGACTCTGTTTTACAACTCCATAAATTGTGTATCGAGGGAGGCAAGTCCAGAAGGCGGGTTTAAGAAAATGTTTCAAAGTCTGAAACATGCTGCTAAGTGCAAGTCTGTCCAAACCATCATGAGCTCAGCTTCATAACTGTCCCCTACCTGGCCTACTGCAGTTCTCTGACGAACACCGCTAACAGCAAGAGGAAATGTGTCCTGACTTGACACCTGGCTATTGTGCCTCCACCTGGAAAGGGGAGGCTGCAGAATGCAGTTTCAGGTGACATCACACAGTCTGTCTGGGGGGAGGTCTCCTGGCTCTGGACAGGAAAGCTGGCAAAGGAAGCCCGGCCACAAGCACAGAAGTCCCCAATAGAACTCTAGGGTCCTGGGCACAGCCTGAGACCCTAACCAGCCTGTCCTCAGCCTCTCAGTAAGGTGCTATTTGGCCCTTGATTTTGAAAGAAGAGCTTATAACATCTTACTGACCTCTCGACTATCAGCCACGGGTTGAAGGAGCCCACGGCCTCGTGAGATATCATGCGGAGGTACTGCTCGAAACGGCTGCAGTAGTCCCCGATGCTACGCCGCATACTCCGAGGGACAATGAGGGCAGTGCAGCCTTCTTTCTGCTGAGAATCTTCTGAAAGGGAGGGAAGGGGGACCTCTCTTTTCTCCGATATCTCCTCTGTTCCCACACTTTCATCCAGGGAACTGAGAGCAAATAAAAACAGTGAAAGTATTTAAAACCATCTGGGAAGCAAGAGTAAACAGTTGGATAACCAAAGATCTGACTTCATTTCTCTTTCTCACAGTGAACAAAACTCAACATCTCACCACCACTTATCATTCCCCATTCTCACGGGGCTAGCCCTTAGCTTGGCAGGAGTTCCTGGGCCATAGACAAAAGAATTCTTAAAGCGAATCTTGCAGCCACCAACAAACAGCACAACCCCCCATGTGGTGGTGCGACCCCTCCATCAGAAGAACCAGCAAGATGTCAGTGATAACTTAAAAGATCCCTAAGAAGCAGTGAACTCAAGGCTGAATCATTACACTTGCTGCTTCACTGAGCCACCCTGTAGGCTGGCAACGTCTTGTTCGAAAGAGGAATTTCCGTCTCCGTCTCGTGGGACGCAAAGGAACTCAAAACTTAACACCAGCAGTAAGCTATGACCAAGCAACTGGACAGTCTTGTTTCTACTCACTTGCCATTCCTGGGTCTCTCTAACATGATGTTCACATCTGGCTCTTTGCGAGCTGCTGTCTTTGTGATCTTGATTGGGTGAGGAGGCAGAGCCCTTTCACTTCCAGCTGGTATTTTTGGGTCTACAAAATAGGAGGAATAAAATAACTGGTATAGAAAAGGAGATGTGTCCCACCACACCTCCCCCCAGAGCCGTCCTGGTGTACAAGGACTATCAAGGAAGTCACATGTCTCACCCACAGAGAGTAGGTGCCATGAGCAGTAGAATGGAAAAATGAGTAGTTCACCTTTAAATAAAAAAGTGAAATTGAAAGTTACAAAGAAACAAATTAATGAGGACTCAATTTTATCAAACAATGACTTCCTACTCAAGCCTCTGCTAACTCTGAGGAGATACCAGAAGAGGTCCATGCCCAAACCTGGGAAGCACAACTTGTCAGGATGCAGCCACTCCTTCAAGAGAGTGAAAGCACTTGGGTTTGTTTTTTCACCTTTAAATGATTTGATTACTGGAAAAGGAAAAAACCACTCACACCTGAGCACTTAATTTGTTGATTTAATTTGTCTTTGGGCATTGCTGGAAAAATCAGCATGACAGTAGTCAAAACATTAACCTATTAACTGTACCTTGAAGGCCTGACAGCTCTTCTGAGTTTGAGATTATTTAAAATTTTAAATATATTCCAAGTGTATAAAGAAAATCTGTCCTCTTAAGAAGCAGCTACAAGTCAAACAACTTTCTCTGACTCACCTTTCTAGATTTATGATTTCTTGCTGTCAGAAGAAATACTGGCTAAGTCAGTTTTTATAAAAATATTAGAGGGACTACAATTTTCACCTGGTTTTAGGAAGAGAAGATGAGAAATAAAGTCACTGCACAACTCAAAAGCCACTGCACATCAGTTTGGGATGTGACTGAACACACAACGAAGATGACTACAAACACAAAGACTCTTACTATGGTTTCAAGATTCTGGAATAATAATGCCCCAAATCTGATTTCAGTTCTCAGTGTTCTAAAGAGCTCCTTTCACATGCATACCTAGAGTCTGTGCAGGGTCACAGTAGTGACTAATAATTTAAATTGTCCTGAGAAAAGAGAACAGCCAGTCCTTGGTAAGACCATCTGCATGATGCAACAAACTCTGTGGCCAGTGGCCAAAGAAGGGAGACAACTGCCCTTCACCACTCCCTGTCCTCTGTCTCACAAACACCAGCTAAAACGCCTGCTGACTAGCTAAGCAATGACCACAAGGGGCCCCTGTGCCAGGTTCACGCTGGACACAGTGGGGGACACAAATGAATTTGACTAATTCTCTGGCCTCAGAGAGTTTGAGGCTTTGTTGGGAGAGATCCCTCCACAAAAAACATGCTGGAAGTCCGGGAGTTCTCAGGTGGAGAAGGAGGAACATCCCAGTACATGAGAAGCAGAAAAAGAACTGCCCAAATGGGGCCACATTAGCTGGGCCTTCTGAAGAATGGTTTGATTGTTAGGTGAGGATTCAGTAAGGGCTGGAGTGTGGCTGGGGAAAAAGAATCACAAAAGCAAAAAATAGTACGTTATATTATAGAAAACCTGAAAGGAACACATTAGAATTGAGTTTAAATGGCTCATCTTTCTGGTAAGTTATGATATAATGAGTTTTTTTTCTAAACTAATACCCCAAATTCATAGTTTAAGAAAATGCATATGTGACAAAGCTGCTGGTATAAAGCTTATGTACCCACAATTTCCTGTACATCTCTTAATATTCATAGTACTTAAATTTCTTTAGAGGTAATATTTAACCACAGTTTATTCTCCTCCTTTCACTGAGCAAGGTAGTAACTGATAAGTGTAAGTCAAACAGAATTTGACTGACATTCCCAGTTCAAGCTGTGACAGTATCATAGCAACTGCAGCCAAAATGCATACGTTTTAACTTTTGAAAATGGGGAAGAAAAGTGAAAATCTTTTCAATAATTGGTGTTAAGAACAAATAGATACCCACTGGGAGAAAAGAAAGAAAATTCAAACTCCACCTGAAAACACAAAGTTTTGCCTAAAATTACAGACCTAAACATAAAAGCAAAAGTCATTAAGTTTCTAGGTGAAGAGACTCTTCTTAACTCATGAATGGGCAAAGGTTTCTTAGATCAAAGAAAGCAAAACTATACAAGAAAAATTGGCAAGCTAAACTTAATCAAAATTTAAAATGCCTGTTCACAAAAAAAATTTTTTTCTGAGAAAACAGATGAACCACAGAAGGGGAAAAATATTTTCAAACATTTATCTGAGTAGATTAGTGGCTGCTAGGGTTATGAGGGGAGGGAAAACAGGGAGTGACTGAGTGACTGCTAATGGATGCATGAAATATTCTGGAATTAGATGACAGTGATATTTACACAACTCTATGAATACACTAAAAATCACTGAACTGTATACTTTAAAAGGGTGGATTCTGTGGTATGTGAATTATATCTCAATAAATCTGTTATTTCTTTTAAACTGTATATATTTATTTGACAAAGAACTTGTATTAAGAATGAATAAACAATTCCTGTAACAAAGATAAAGGACAATGTTTTATAAAAAAAAGTATAAAAATATACAAATGGCTAAATAGTCATTTGAAAATGTTCTAAACATAATTATTCATCAAGGAAATAAAATTAAAGTCACAAGCTCACTATACACCCACCAGAATGGTTAAAATTTAAAAGAATGACATCAAACACTGGCAAAGATATCAAACTACAAGAGTGTAAAATGGTAGTCACTTTGGGGAAAGATTTGGAAGTTTTTTTTTAACCCAGTAAACCATACACATACTACTCCCATGACCTGGTAGATTTATTTCAGGTGTTTATCCAAGAAAAATAAAAATTATGTCCACAGAAAGACTATACATGCATATATGCAACAGAATTATTTCCTAGCCTAAAACTAGAATCAAATATAGATCCATAGGAAAATGGACTGCTACTTAGAAATAAAAAGGAATGAACTCCTGACCCACATGTAGAGCCAAATAATGGCTCTCCAACATGTCCACTTTCTAATTCCTGGAACCCATGAAAGTGCCCTTCTATGGCAAGAAGGACTCTAAGTCAAGCAGAGACACGGAGATGAGCCTAGATAACAACATGGTCCTACCTGCCCTCAAAGTGGCCTTATGACATGCAGACAGAGGGAGACAAAACCTAGAAAGGAGGAGACGGCAAGCTGGGAAGCACCAGCCCCAAGTTAAAGAAGGCAGGTAGATTTATCAGCCAGAACAGACATGGAACTGAATCTCCCACTGCCTCTCCTGTCAACCTAGAGTTGAGTCCTTTAGGACTTACTTCACCCCCAAAACTGGAGAAGAAGAAACCTGTGTTTCTTCTCATAACACCAAATCTGTAAGTTCTTTAACAAGTTACAAATGTATATTTGTTACAGTGGCAACAAGAAATAAGTAACATAGCTATCACTACAACATTACTGAATGAAAGGAGCCTTCAATAAAAGAGTGCATGCATGTATGATCGCATTTACTTGAGGTTCTAGAAAAGGCACAACTAATGCATACTGGGGGAAAGCCCAGCGCCTGCCTGGGTGGTGGGGGAATTGTTGGGCGGGAGCACAGGGAACTTTCCCAGATGGTTTAATCATTTTTTTGGATAGGGATTTGGGTAACAAAGGTGTAGGCATTTGTCAAGTATCACAGTTAAGATGTGTGGATTATTATATATGAACTTTATCTCAAAAAGAAAAAAACCACGAATAAATACTCAACTCCAGGCAGTGACACACCGAGGTACATAGGATGATGTACACAGATGTGCCCCACTTACTTTGAAATGCATTAAAAAGCAAAATGAATCGAGAAACAGACAAACAGGTAAAAAAGAAAGCAAACACAGCAACATGGTAATTACAGAATCTATAAGGTGGGTATAGGGGTGCATAGTGTACAATTTTCTCAACTTCTCTGTTTGAAATTTTCAGAATATAATGGTGGGAGAAAAAGTAGGAGGAATGCTCACCATTTTTGTCTTCTTGCATCCAAAGGTGAGGATCAGCATATACAATTTTATTATATCTTTGACGAACTGTCTCCTGGTATTTCTTTGAAATAAAAAAAAATAAAATAAAATAAAACATGTTTAGGAGAAAAAATTGTTTGATTAAGAGCCAGAACTATTACGGCAATACTAGATCTTAAACACATTTGATACTTCAGGCTAGGAAGTAATTAGTTCATGAGGTGAAGTCTAAAATAAAATGAAGCAATTAATGTACTCTAACCTAATCTAATCTAGACCTGTACCACCTAGAACTCACTGTGACGACAGAAATGTTCTGTTTGTCATGTCCACTGTAGTCATCACTAACTACTGACCACTTGAAATGTGAGTGCAATTAATCTTAACTAATTTACATCTGAATTAGCCACATGTGGCTCGAGGTCACCATTATGAACACTTGTGGTCTAGACGGTCACCTCCAAGATGGGGAAATCAGCTACAAGATCAGAACTTGCACAACTTTAAATTCTCAAAAAAACAACAAAAATTTATTTTTTCTCTAATATTCCTATTTAGTGGGGAAGATAAAATTAGATTTAAGCATAGTAGAGTTAAAAAGAAAATTCCAGGAGAGATGGAATTTGTTGTGACTCTGGCCACATCACTTAACTCCTTTCTTAGATCTCAATTACCTATTTTGAACTGGGGGGGAGGGGGAGAGGCCAGATAGTGCCCAAGGGCAAAATGCAATGAGAAAAGCATTCTCTAACTGTACATGGGAATTAAAGAAGGTAAAACTGAGACATTTCTGGGACTAAATCCTGGTTCTGCCCAGGGATATACCACCCTGTGATGGACAGGGTGGCTTGCTAACCGGTAGCTGAAACAACTAAACAGCAAGTACAAGCTGAGGGATGAAAATCAGCATGGTCCTATTTGGGGGACCAGCTCTCATCCCAGTGTGTTCTGAATCACGTATCAGTGATATTGGGGGACAATATTAAAGCTCATTTCCTGAGCTATGCATCAAGTAGTGATACTTCACACCTCATGTCATCCTTAAAAACACCTTACTTTGTTAACGAGAGTAAGTGGCTTTACCAATGTCAGCTACTGCTGGGCAGCTGAGTTGGGACTTAAAATCAGGAGCATAGTACTCTAAAGGACTAAGAGACAAAAGGATGAGGAATAGCTGCACTTGGTCAAGTCCCTTCCTACCTCCCAGACCACACTCCCCAGCAGTCCCAGATCTTACTTCTATTTCCTCCATTCGGAGCATCATGGTCTCCAGATAAGGGCTGTCCCCCAAGGCTGCTAAGGCTTCTGATTCCAGGATCTTGGAGTGAGTCATATCCCAGGGCCCGGGAGCGTTATCTTCCAAAAAATCAACCAGCTGATGAATGTTTGACTCAGAAGCAACAGCTGTCGCCTACAAAACAAGGAAAGGGATAGGAAGATGATACAAAGAAGAGAGAACTTCAGGGTTATTGATCATAATAAACTGGCCATCTAGTGATCTTAATAAATGTAGTCAGTCAACTGACAGAGTTTCTATGGGAAATCGAACCTTTCCTAAGTCAGCAGATCTCAAAACCATAACAACAATACAATTTATACCACTGTCTTTTTTTTTTTTTAATCTTTTTGAGACTAGGTCTCACTATGCTGCCCGGGGTAGTCTCGAATCTGCGAATTCAAGTGGTTCCTGGCCTCTTTGCCTCCCAGCACTTGGATTACAGAAGTGTGCCATCAAGCCTGGCTTATACCACTGTCATTTAATGACAGCATTAACCAAGTGATAGCACTATTGTCCAGGTAAATCATGTTTATCTGTATTTTCAGTTGATAAAACAAAGATCTTCCTGATGCTTTATTCAGAAGGATGCCACTATTTCAGATGTCACAGACTCAAGGATAAGCTATCTTCTTTTGGCTCAATGTTTTTGTAAAAACATGACATCACAAAGTCTGTGATTCTTTGTCTTTGCTTGACACTTCCTAACTATAACAGGGCCAAGAAAGCCTGAGCAGCCTTTCCTGTTCTTATATTCTTTACATTCACAAAGCACTTTACATTCGGCAAAGCATTTTTAGATGCCTTATATTACTTTAGATTCTAATATGTGTCAGAAGGTTAAGCTTTTGCATAGAATGTCTGCTAGAGAAATGACCATAACAGATTTTGGAGTGAGACATTTCTGGGACTAAATCCTGGTTCTGCCCAGGGATATACCAGCAACTCAGCTTTTCTGGGTCTCAACCTTCTCAATTATAATATCGAAATAAAAAAATCTTTTATTGAAGAGTTGTAAGAAACATACCAGCATTTGAACACAGGGACACTTAGCATAGTGGTTAGCATAGAGAATTCAATGAATATTACTTCTAGCAATTCAAAGAATCTTTTAATGGTTCAATTATATTGCTAACCAACAATAATATGAAGGAATGCTTAACCTCAAACAAAGAAAGAAAAATCAGTTAAATAACCAGTACAATAAAATTACAAAAAGCCTAGAGACAACCAAACAATAATGCAGATCTAGTTAAGCTATGTGCATATGTGTAATAGATTTCACCTGTACAATATGGAATATCAAGAACACTAAATGTCAAATGATAAAAGAAGACTGAAAGGAAAGAGCGCCACCATGTATTATAAAGAAAGAAGCAGCACATAGAACAGCACATAGTATCCATTTGTGGGATATTACATTTTTCATGTTTCCTCCTAAAAAATATTTTTCATGTGTTAATGACAAAAGCAGTAGCATTAGAAAAATATGCTAAAATAATACCATCCCAAGAGCTTTCTCTTGATCATATAGACCTTATCCTGGTTATAAGTAAATCTAGTGAGAGCTGTCTTTTACTTGTCAAGCACAGCAAAAAAAAGTAAAAGTCTCTTTTACTTTTACAGATGAGAATCTGACCCTCTGTTCATAGCCCCACAGTTCTAACCTAACATAACAAAACAATTTTTCTCACCTCATCATACCAACTTTGAAATGTTTTTGTTTGATTTTATGCAGATGTTTAGAAATTCTTGATGGTACTTCCCTGAGAAATTCTTTGAAATGATGATGCTATACTTAACAGCAGCGCAGAATTCTAAGTATTGGAAATTTTTCATTTTCAATAAATTATATTTAAGACTAACATCTACAGAATAATCCTTACGAACAAGGCTGATCTTTCTGGTGGTATTTATTCCTAGCACACATACCCACCTCACTGGGAGTACAGTCACTTCACCCTTTTTTTATAATTAAATATAGTAGGGAGTCATCTCCCTAGAGTAGATGTCCTTGTTTTCTAGAAAGAAATGTATCATATGGCATCTACACTGCACAGAACACCAAGCCAGAGCACATGTGAGCCTGTAAAAGGCAAATGTCTTCACAGGCCTTACTTCACATGAAATGCTGTCAAGATATTGATACAGTACAACGTCAACTCAAGATTATAAAAATGCTGTGGTTAAAAGACTGTTTGATAAGCGGGCTAGGAGAACTTCCTGCTCCTACAGTCAGTGGACTAGCAGAGCTTCATTCCTTCCTCCCCCACCTCTGAGTCTTGCTCTACTCTTTCTGGCTCTGAGCTCATAAAGCAGTGACTTCTTTGCAACCTCCACAGAGATTCAATGGTTCAACCTGCAGCTTCTACTCCACAGACCTAAACCTAGAGGGCACTCCTGCAGATGTGAAACCTAAGACCTTGGAGGAAGATCATGAGTGGACAAAGCCTGAAATAGGCTTTTTTTCTCAAGTGGTTTAATGTATTTCTTGGGCCACATTTTCTCTCTGCTAGGCCAGATACTGGCCATGTATTAGGCACTCAAAATATACCTGCCTAGTAATAAGTATGAGGCCCTAGGTATGAAATTAGGCCAGTAAAGAGCAAAAACAAAGATAAGCAAAAGGAAATGAGGGTAGCCATTCTTCTGCCACAGGCCTTCAACATTCCAGGTCAGGCAGGACACCCTTATTCTGCCATCAGGTGTGGAAAGGAGCCACTAAAAGAAAGCTATGACTCTAGAGATTTCAATGAGCTGTCAGCATGGCTGATCTAAGTCCTGATGCTAATTTATACACTGAGATTTTACATGCCAGATATGAAAATAATTTACACCATTCTTGAGTGGACTAATCTATTATATGCTAAGTAATGTGCATACTGCTTCCCTCACAAAAAAAGGCATTCCTATGTAGCACACTGCATCTCCAGAAAGCCCAGCCCACCCTACACGCACCTTCTCTGCAGGCTGCTGTATTGCTGTGTCTAGTGACGGTCGATCCTTCAAATGTGTATCTGCTTGCACAGAAGAATTGACTCTCTGTTAAAACAGACAAGTAAATTCCTGAATCATAAGAATTTACAAGCCTTGTTAGCACCAGTGAATTCTGTTACCAGGATAACCTCTGAGTGGAACTGTTTCCCAGCTTTAGCTACATTAGGTATTTTGCACAAATTCAAAACACTTTGTCTTCATAAAAATAAATGCCATGTGTTGATCTTGGCTTCCTGCCCTGTTCTTCCCTCAACTTCATAAACCTGTCAAATCTGCTGTGTGTTTTTATATAATTACTCAACTTCTCTGCTCCATAGCCTCCTCACTGATAAAACAAGGAGGTTGGACCATTTGGCCTCTACATGCCCCACTTCAAATTTCTACGAACAATTATCATAATTGAACATTACTGAATCAGAGATACAGAAGTTTAGTGGCCTCTTTAGGAACCCAGAATATCACTCATTTTGTTTGATATTATAGTATCTTATAGCAGCACCTATTCCTCATCTTCTATTTACAGGGTGGAACTAAAGGGTTTAAAGATGAACCACTTTCAGAAGGACACCACAACCTGTCAGCGATGCTGCCCATAATTTCATCTTGAATAAAGTGCTAGTTTGTGCCCAGAAGCTGTCCTAACATCTCACCCCATTGGAATAATAACCAATCATTGTAAAGCACTGAGGTAAAGAGCATAGCATGAGTATGGAAGCAGTGAATCAAAGACAGAACTCGACATCAGCTGTATTTAACTAAGAATGGTTCATGGCAATCTAAACTCATGTCCCAGACGATAACCTCATTATTCTCAAAAAGCAGTACTCTTTCTCCCTGTAGCTTCAGTCCTCACATAGAGAACACACTAGCAGCATGTGGGCCTGAGGCCCTGAAAGTACTGTACCCCCACTGTACCACAGTCAGTGGCCTCCAGCTCCAAAGACTGAGACTCAGTGTGACCTCTGTAGTGACTCAGTATCCAAGCAAATAAAATAAACTACATTACCTGGGCTTTGACCAGGAGAGGCTTCAAGCGCTCCAGAACTGTCTTCTCTACCTTGTCTGCTAACTGGGTGGCAGAAACACTATGTAAAAACAACATTGAAAATTAAAATCAAAAGCAAGAAAACATCCTTTCTGCATACTTCCTCCATGCCAGGGGAAAGGAAATCAGGGGAAATAACTGTAAAACCATGGGGCTTTTCTAATTCAAATGGCCACACAGATGCACTGGGACTCTTGTTAAAAAGCAGATCCCGATTTGGTTAGTCTGGGCAAAGCCTGGATTTCTGCCTTTCCAAGTGCCCCATGACACAACACTGGCCTCGGCGCCATTCAGAGAACAAGGGTTAAGACAGCATGTGAAATATGCTGCTTGTAGCACATTTTAAAGAATGGTTGCCTTTAAACAACCAAAGAGAGTAGAAGATTGAACAAATGAAACTAAAATTGTCCCCCTCCAAACCCCACTTTAATAGAGTTATACAGAAACCTCAAAGATAAGAAAGAAATGATGCTGGAAGATAGGACAAAAATGATAAGTTTAGCTGACCTTACAAGCTGAATTCTAAGCCAGTATATGGGAAAACTGAACCCATACAATTTGTACCACTCACTTGAATGGGCAAAGTAATGGCAATAGACAGAACTTTCAGTCTGGTGGTGAGCTGCGGTAGGTCAAATGGTAGTTGAGAAGCTAGTTTCCTGGGTGGCTTTCACACTTTACCCAATCGGACAGCTGCCTCTCTCCAAAACAGAAAAGTCTGGAGGTTGCTGATTCTGTGGAGTGATTACCTGACTATAGGTGTCAATCACAGATGAGAGTAGTACTCTACCTGCATACCTACTCAGTTAGCATGCTGAATTTCAAGTGCCCTTAGATTCACAGTCTTCCTCCCCAGCTCAGAAACCAGGACACCAGCATGCAGATCCTATTTCTGGGCATGGGATCAGAAAACTTCTCTTGGCAGTCTAATCAACCCCCCCCCAAAAAGGTCAAAACACCAACATGAGGATCCTTAGCATAGTCCACTTACTTAACCCTAGATTAAATAAATAGTTCAAGTTCAATAAGCCTCTCATCACATGGTGCTGCAATAGCCATATATCCATAAGGAATACAAGGAACCTTCATTAGCAGTTCACCTCATACATAAAAATTAATTTAAAATGAAGCACAGACATAAAAATAAAAGATAAGCCTATAAGTATTTAGAAGAAAAACATGGGAAAATATCTTTGGGATCTTACCATTGGCAATAATTTCCTAGACAGTTTACAAAAAAAACACCAACAGTAAAATTAAGTGACTGATAAGTTGGTCTTAACCACAATTTAAAACTTCTAGTCATAAAAGACACCATTAGAGACTGCGCCGAAAAGGTCCCAGCCAGCCTCACGGACAGCGATCCAGGCCCCAGGTTGGGGCGGGGCGCAGCCAGCAGCCCAGCTGCCAGAGAGCGACCTGGAGAGCCGGGACAGCTTCCCGGCCCCAGCGCTGAAAAGATAACTCAACCGGACTCTAAATAAAAAAAGAACGACAACAAAAGACACCTACACTCCTCCTCCATAAAGAACCACAGAAGAAGCCCTACAACATCTACTAATCATAACTCCTCTTAGGGAAACGCAGAATTGAGGTGTTGTCCAATAAGCCTATAAGGCATAAATTATAAGAAGACAGTGTACCATAGCAACCACATACACTTATCATATCATACACCCAAATCTGCTAAAGGAACGAAAAAAATTACTTACCTCAGCTACACAGACACAAAGACGGAATCAACTACAAACTACCAGGAGACTCCAATCATCATGCCAGCCAATACTAGAGCCATAGTAGCTCAATATGTGGAAGAAGTGCGAAAGCAAAGCACAGGAAAGAGGAAAAAGGCAAACACCCCAACAAGCCCAACAGAAACCAATACACCACCGAAGGAAAGACAAACTCTAGAAACCAAAACATATAACATTGAAGAAATGTGCCACCTCCCAGACAAGGAGCTGAACCTATGCATGTTACAAGCATTCAAAGAGCTAAGGGAAGAATTAGAAAAACATAAAGAAAAAGAAGTGAGCATGGCAGAGAAACTGAATAAGTTGGAAGAAGAAATGCAAAACATCAAGAAAGAAAACATCAACAAAGATAAAATAACTGAAGAATAAAATTGAATACCTGAGCAAGATCCAGAAAGAAACCCAAGATCTAAAGGGAACAACAGAAGAGCTCAAAAATGCAAGGAAAAGTTATGAAAGCAGACTGGATGAAATTGAAGAACGAGTAAGTACCCTGGAGGACACCAAAATTGAGAGGAAGAAGAAAGACAGAGAAAGAGAGACACAAGGTAAGAAAATTGAAGAAAAAGTCAGAGATCTGTCTGATTCTTCAAAGAGAGGAAACATAAGAGTTACGGGTGTCCCTGAAGGAGAAGAGAAGCATATGGGTACTGAAAGGCTATTTAAAGAAATAATGGAAGAAAACTTCCCAATCCTGAAGAAAGAAATGAAATTTGATATCCAGGAAGCCAAAAGAACACCAAACTACATCAACGTAAGAAAAACCACAGCAAGACACATCATTGTAAAACGCCCAAGAGTCCAGGATAAGGAAAAAATAATGAGATTGGCTAGAGAAAAGAAACAGATAACATACAAAGGAAAACCTATTAGGCTGACCTCAGACTTCTCTGAAATGACACTACAAGCAAGGAGAGCATGGAGTCATATCTAAAAAAACTCCAAGATTAAAAAATGCCAGCCAAGATTACTCTTATCCTGCAAAGCTTTCTATCCTCTACAAAGGAAGAATAAAAAAATTCCCAGACAAGCAAAGCCTCCAGAAATATGCTACCACTAAACCACAACTCCAAGAAATCTTGCAAGAAGCCCTAAGATTAAAACCAACAGAAGAATAAACAGTCCAAAACAAGGAAGCTAACCAGAACCTCAAAATGACAACCAAAAAACCGACTTCAGAATCTCAAGTATCAGAAAAAAAAAAAAAAAAAAGAGGAAACCCTAACCTCCAAATGACCCTCCAAAAGTCAACACTGGAACAAGTATCAATCATCACTCTAAATGTGAACGGTCTCAATTCAGCAATCAAAAGACACAGAGTAGCAGAGTGGATCAAAAAACAAAACCCAACATTCTGCTGCCTGCAGGAAACACACTTAAACACGAAAGATAAGCACAGACTAAAAGTAAAGGACTGGAGAAAAGTTCTACAAGCAAACGACCCCCAGAAGAAAGCAGGAGTAGCCATATTAATAGCAGATAAAGTAGACTTTAAGCTAAAATAGGTGACAAGGGATAAAGAAGGATACTACATATTGGTAAAAGGGTCAATACATAACAAAGATGTAACAATTATTAACATATACTCACCAAATGAGGGGGCACCAAAATTCATCAAACAACTACTAACAGCACTGAAAACAGACATTGGGGAGAACACATATGTGGTAGGTGATTTCAACACACCACTCTCACCAAAGGACAGATCAACAAGACAAAAACTAATAAGCAAAGATACAAAAGCCCTAAATGAAGATCTAGACCGTATGGACCTAATAGATATCTACAGGACACTACACCCACAAGGAAAAGACTACACCTTCTTCTCAAATGCACATGGATCATTCTCAAAAATCAACCATATATTAGGACATAAGGCAAACACTAACAGGTATACAAAGATTAAAATAGTACCAACTCTTTTCTCTGATCATAAAGGTATTAAACTAGAAATCAACAATGAAAAGAAAGCAAGAAGAAAGTCCAACACATGGAGACTGAACAACATGTTACTAAATGACAACTACGGGTAACTGAGGAAATTAAGGAAGAAATTAAAACCTTCTTTGAAACAAATGACAAAGACACAACATTCCAAAACGTCTGAGACTCAGCAAAAGCATTTTTAAGAGGAAGGTTCATAGCAATATAGGCTCATATCAAAAAACAAGAAAACAACCAAAGAAATAACCTAATCTCCCAACTCGATGGGCTAGAAAAAGAACAACAAAAAAACCCCAAACCCAGTAGAAGACAAGAAATAATAAAAATAAAAGCAGAAATAATTAATCTAGATAGCAAAAAGACTATTGAGAAAATCAACAAAACCAAAAGTTGGTTCTTTGAAAAAATAAATAAAATTGATAACCCCCTTGCAAACCTCACAGAAGAAATAACACTCAAATAAGCAGGATTACAAATGAAAGAGGAGAAATTACAAGATACATCAGAAATCCAAAGGATAATCAGAGATTACTACGAACACCTATATGCAAACAAATACAACAACCTGGATGAGATGGACAAATTCTTGGAAAGATATAACCATCCAAAACTAAATGAAGAAGTAGAGAACTTAAACAAACCAATCACTAGCAGTGAGATTGAAGCAGTCATCAAAACTCTACCTAAAAACAAAAGCCCAGGGCCAGATGGTTTCACAAATGAATTCTACCAGACATTCAAAGACGTAATAACGCCAGCACTACTAAAACTTTTCCAAAAAATTGAGAAAGAAGGAAAACTGCCAAACACATTCTATGAAGCAAATATCACTCTCATACCAAAAGCAAATAAAGACAGCACAAATAAGGAAAACTATAGACCAATTTCCCCTAATGAACACGGACGCAAAAATTGTAAACAAAATCTTGGCAAACCGAATCCAACGATGTATAAAAAGCATTATTCACCATGACCAAGTGGGATTTATCCCAGGAGCACAGGGATGGTTCAACATTCGAAAATCAATTAACATAATCCACCACATCAATAAGGAGAAAACCAAAAACCATATGGTCCCATCAATAGATGCAGAGAAAGCATTTGATAAAGTTCAACACCCATTTATGACAAAAGTTCTTGAAAATTTGGGAATAAAAGGAACATATCTCAACATAATAAAAGCCATCTATGACAAACCTACAGCAAACATCATCTTAAATGGAGAAAAACTAAAATTCCAATTAAGATCCAGAACCAGGCAAAGATGCCCGCTCTCTCCACTACTTTTCAACATTGTACTGGAAGTTCTAGCAAGGACAATAAGACAAGAGAAAGACATAAAAGGAGTACAGATAGGGAAAGAAGAACTGAAGCTCTCATTATATGCAGACGACATGATTCTATATGTAGAGAACCCAAAAAAATCCACAGAAAAACTTCTTGAAACAATAAACCAGTTCAG